>PVKN010000251.1:0-91516 GCA_004027915.1 Capromys pilorides | reverse complement strand
AGGCGGGAGCTGAGCCAGGAGCACTGTGCCCCCAAGGCAGCGGGCCCACGCACCTGAGGGGAGCTGAGGCCATCTCCGGCTGGCTGCCGAGTAAACTCCACTGCAGGGGGTGGGGGTGGGGGGGGAGGAGGGGGGCATGCAACTCTTGGGATGGGACAAGGCTGCTGGAAATGGAGGAGGATCAGCCTGCCAGCCCCCAGCCGCATTGCAGGGTGCACCTCCCTGGAGCCTCAGGACTGGTACCCAGGTTCCCTCTTGCTTTGTAGGTCAGGCACAGTGCTCAGGACTTGGCCATGGGAAGGGTCAGTAACCTGGGTGGGGAAGGACCAGTCCAGGCCTGGGTGGTGCAAGGGAGAATATTGTTCTGAGGCCCCCCCCCCCCCGCCCCTTAGCAAAAGGCGAGGACACCGCAGTCTGGGTGAGGTGAAGTATGGCTGGGAGTCAGGAACAGATGAGGGTGAAGACAGAGGTGTGCAGACAGGACAGGACAGGCTGGGGAGAGGCTTGGGACAGAGATGGAATAGGGCTAGGGTTGGGGACTCAGCAGGCATAGGGGGCACAGCAGAGGACACACCAAGGAGGGCTGGATGAAGAGATCAGAAATGGTGGACAGACATTGGGCAGAGGCCTGACGACGCAGAGGAGACAGGGACCAAAGGAGCAAAGATGGGAGCCCAACTGGGGCCAGGGATGTGGGTGAGGCACTGAGGACAGGCAGCAGCTATGAGGAGGCCCAAGGGCTGGGCGATGGAGGTGGGAACACAGGATGGGGCCGAGCAGAAATGGAGGACGAAGGGTGATTCCTCAGCACAAACCAATGCTGATGGACGCAGAGGAGCAGGGATGGGAGAAGCTGATGGGACCTAGAATGCGAAAGAGGGGCAAGGGGAGTGAGGAGGGGCCTGGAATCAGCTGAGGACAGGTATGAAAGACAAGCTTGGGGGAAGCAGAAGGTGAGGCTGGGCCAGGCTTGGGAAGGGGCCAGGCGGGAGTAGGTAGAGACCCCCTTCCAGGCCCCCTCCAGCGAGAAGGGAGGGGGCACGTGCAGGGGTGGGGGTGGGGTAGGGGGTGGGCTCTGCCCTTGGGCAGGTCGCCTCCTCCCTAACAGCCCCTCCTGCCCGCCTGCTGGAGGCCTGCCGCGCAAGGCTCACCGTTATCTGAATTTTGATTTTATTTTATTTTATTTTATTTCCTTGCTTCCTAGAGCCGGCGCGGTCCCCCCGGGAACGGCCGCCCCCCGCCCCCCGCCCCGCGCCTCACTTTATTATTGCAATAAATGTGCCTATAAAGGCGCGGGCTCCGGGGCGCGGTGGGGGGGGCGCCGAGCCGGGATGTAATTTCCCGAAGCCGGAGCTGGAGGGGGAGTGGGCGGGGTGGAGGTGGAGGAGGGGCGGGCGGGGGAGAGGGGAAGGCTCTCCAATTTCCAGCGCTCAAGGCCACACTCCCTGCTCTTACCCCCACCCCATGGCCCGTCCACTGCACGCCTTGTGCCTCCTCTGTTCCGAGGACCCCTCCCTTTTGAGCCGGCCCCCTCTGTCGTCACCAGCCCCCCCAGACCCATTTTGAGTTACTGGGGCTCTATCCAAAGTTCCTTATCTTCTTGACCATTATTTCATCTCTCAACCCAGTGAGGACCCCTCCACTTACCTGGTGGCTTCAGAAATTACTGCACTCTTCCCCAGTTACCCAGTTCGTGACCCCAGGGGCCTCTCTTCACCTCGTTTTTGTCTGTTACCTCTATCCTCCAGTCACCCCAAACCAGCTCCTCATTTACCCAGACCTAGGTCTCTAAATTCTCCTTTCCAACAGTGCCCCTCCCATCAGGACCCGGGCTTCTGCCGCAGGCCCAGACTCAAGGGAACTGTCACAGTACCCTCCTCCCAATGTCCCTGGCCCAGCTGCGGCCCCTGATTACCCCCAAATCCCCTCCAGCAGCTCTGGGCCCTAGTCCAGACTGTGCGTGCCTAAGTGGCCAAGCCAGAGATTAGCTGGGGGGCTAAAGGAGGGTAAGGAGGTAGGAGGCAGTGGCTGGGCCCTAGGCTGCAGCTCGCCAGCTCCAGACACTCGTTGGGGCCTAATCCTTCCCTGCGGCAGGATAGAGCTGAAAGGTCCCACAGGCCCCCGCCCTTGCCCTCCCCCAGCTAATTAGTAATTAGTGATTAGTGATTAGTGACTATTGATCACCTGCTGCTTCTCCCAGTAGGCAGCAGCTTTGGCAAGGGGTGGGGGAGACGGGAAATGAGGGGAGAGTGTATCAGAAAGACCCTGAAGCAGCCCAGGCAGAGAGGGCAGAGCCCAGAGGCAGTGGAAACCCGGAGTTCCAGGCCCTGAGAGGCAACCAGAAGCCTAGGGCAAGGAGGAAGGTGGCAGAGCACTTCTGCAGGAAGAGCAAATAGAGAAGGCAGGGCTGGTAGCATGGAGGGCTTCTCAAGAGCTGCCCTAAGAACTCTGCTCTGGAACCTCTCTCCAAGTGTCACCATCACCTTTTGCTCACTCCCGACACTGGTATGGAGGCAACCCGGATGCACATGCACACACAAGCCACACCAGATATATGAATATATTCTGAGGCTCACAACCTCATATTCACAAAACCATAAGCACACAGAGGCACATTCACAAATCCCGGATTCGCATATAGACAACCCCCACCCACCATGCACACACACCAGAGCACCTGGAGCCTACATGTGTGCTCCCTCCCTGCTCACAAGAAGACACAGAAGGACACACACACGGGTAGTTGAACACATAGACATTTCTCTCCGCACTTCTTCAAACCTAAGTTACACGTATCCACACACTCAAGCGTGTGTGCACACACACCACAGATAAACACAGATTCTCAAGTGCACACATGCTGGGCTAAACGGCAGATCTGATCTCCCCCACCGACTCCCACACAGAGGCCCACAGCTGCAGCTCTCACACACACTTGGGCAGATCCCATTGCTCATATCCTCACGCTCATTCTCCCTCAAGTCTCCACCAGATGTTTCATTCCCCTTCAGGGGGCAAAGGAAATTAAACCAGATCTGTCCACAGGGGAGTTTATTTGATGGGGAGAGAGAAGAGAGGAAAGAGGAGGCAGGAAGGAGAGGCTGGGCAGTGCCATCCCTACCTCCCCTTGACCTCAAGCCTTCACACTTGGTGATGCTGGGCCAGACCTCTCCTCAGTCTTCTAAGGGTAGAGCTAGACAGCAAGTCCAAAAGCTCTTGCCAGCGGAAGCAGTGTTTACGGAGGGGGTTCCTCTGCCCACCTTCCAGTTCCTCAAGGTCACTAGGCAGGTCTGGAAAAATCTGCAGGTCCATGGCTAGCCTCACTGGGGGAGCTCCTGCCCTGCTGGAGTTGCTGAGGGCAACTGGGGTAGGCAGTCAGGGTCTGAGCGTCGGGGGTGGAACTCCATTCCTTCTGGACTTCTCCAGGGCTGAGGATTGGGGGCTGGGAAGGAGGGTTTAGGAGGCTACTGCCTTGCCCTTTGGCTATATAGGTCACAATTGGGGTGCAGGAAACTGAAGCTATGGGCAGAAAGGCTGACAGATGGGATGGGGTCAAGGCCTAGGCCCCCAATGTGGAACACGCACGGGGTACAAACAGATGCCTGCCCCGTGAAGCAGGCTTCTGCACTCACTGCCGGCACATACCGTGCACCCAGACCCCAGCTCTAAACACTTAAGCCTGGGGTTCCCTTGACAGACATGCACACAGGTGCGCGCTGACCCACACACTCCACAGCAGCACACATGAACACACCGCACACCAGCCAAGCTTACAAGTAGAGAGGATGGCAAGACCGAGTCTGGGCCCCTTAGCCTCTGGGTCCTCGACCAGGCACCTCAGGGAAAAAGGCAGCTGAGAAGGGTGGGGGCAGGGAGCAGAGACCCCAGCCAGACAGTACCCCTACCTCACCCGCCCGCGCGAGAGGGGGTGTGTCTGTGAGGTTGTGCAGGGGAGATGGTGTCTCCGCGGGAAAGGTGATGGGAGGGAGATTGTAGCCAAGTTCAGTTGTGTCCGTGGGCGTCCGTGTGTGCGTGCGGGCCCGGGTCACGTAAGCTCTGAACAGAGCCCACCTGGCACTGTGACAAGCGCAGACAAGAGAGATGCGAAGGCGGGGGTGGGGGGAGTAAGGACAAACAGACACTGAAGGAGGCGAGCTAGGCTGGTGCCGAGAGACAGGCTGACACCCTGCTGGCTTGTCTGTCTGTCTCGCACTCCCGCTGTCTGGCGCACTCCTGGGTCGCGCTTCGTCCCTTCCCCGCTGCTCCCCAGCCCGAGCTAAGCTGGGCCTCCACCAGGGCCCCCTCCACCCTCAGCCAACTTGTGCCGGTAGAGTACGGGTCCTGAAGCTGGCAGTCTGTCTGTCCGTGTCCTCCGCGCCGCGCAAAGTTGGGACGCTTGGAGCCGGGGGCGGGGCAGGCGCACGGGACCCCTCGCACTCCGGACCTTCGCTTCCCGGACCCCGCGCTCGCTCGCGCTCTAGCCCCGTCACCCTTACCTTCCTAAGGAGCCAGGGACCAAAGAGCAAGAGGAGCCATTCCGGGAGCCGCATCTTCCCGGGTGGCCGAGCGGGGCGGGCAGGGCGGGTCCGCGGCGAGCGAACCGGGAGCGGGCGCGAGCGCGGGGGGCGCGGGCAGCGGGCGGTGGGAGCTGCGGAGCAGGCGGCGCGGCCCGCGGACTGAGCGGCGGAGCGAGCGCGGCGCTGGGGGCGGGGCGCGGGCGGGGGAGAAAGTTGGGTCTGACTCCGGGGCGGGGGCGGGGCTCCGCGGCGCTCCAATCCCGGCCGCGCCCCGCGCGCCCCCTCCCGCCCGGCTGGGGGCACCGAAGGTGACTTTCACCCGGACACGCCCGGGACACGCCCCTGGCCCAGGTGAGAAGCGGTGAGGCGGCGGGGCGCGGTGACCGCGCCCCCAGAGGCCGGGTGTGTGCGCGGCGAGGATCGCGCAGGGCGCGGGTTGCGCGCTCCGGGACTGTTCGCGCATAGGGGCCCAGCGGCGGCAGCGGGAGACGGGCCAGGGTCAGCGCCGTCGCAGGACGGGCTCCCTCGGAGGCTCAGGCCTCTTGGCTGCCTGATGAGGTGGGTCGAGGCTGAGCGGGGCAGGGACCCAGGTGAGGGCGGACAGGGCCTCGGGCGGCTGCTGGCGCGGCGCTGACGGGGATGGATGGGCGCCCCGCAGCTCATTCGGCCCGGAGATGAGAATCATTGATCACGGACGGAAACCCCATCACGTCTGTCAATAGGGCTGACAAACGGCGCTGCCGCCCCCGCCCTCCTCCCGCTTCACCTTTGCCGTGTTTTAGGACCCCTCGGCGACACTGGCTTGGCCATTCACCTTTGCCCCTCGACCTCGAGGCTGATTCCTGGGCAACCCCTCGCCCCTGCGCGGGTTAGGGGAGAATCCCCTTCAGCGGTGCCTGCCTAGCCTCTTAGTGTGGTCTCCAGTCCGCCTCTCACCCTGTCCCATCTTTCATCACCCGCTCTTCTCCATCCCTGTTCCCCTTCCGGTCGGCCTCTGTCCTTGTCTCTGTCCCCAGTTCCCAGCTCTGCCTCTGTTCCCATCCTCTGGCTGTTTCTTCATCAGCTGCCTCCTCCCGCTAGACTCTTCCCTGCCCCGGGAGTCTTCAGCTGTCAGCTGTTGCTATGTGCAAGGCTGAGGCTGAGGTGGTAGGACCACACCTAGACGGTGACAGATAGGGACACGCAGAGATAGAGATAGGTCCTTGCCCCGAGTTACCAACATGCTTGCCCCAGGCATGACTGCAAAGGCCTTGCCACACTTAAGAGTGAGTGTGCACACAGCCAAACACATTCACACTCAGAGACCAGCGTGCCCAGAGACACGGGCACACCTTGAGGTGCACCAACACACACAGATGGACACCCTGAAGTACAGTGACAAAGGCAGACTAATGCACCAAGATACAAGTAGGTCTGGCCAGATACCCAGAACCCTCACCTTGCCTTAGGTAGGAGGTAAATATCCACAGAGATGGACTGTCTGTCTCTGTCTCTGTCTTTCATGCAGTCACACTAGCAGTCCAAAAGACACACTGGAATAGATGCAAAGCAGTGCCCCTGAAGACATGGGATGTTACAGGACAAAACTAGGGTCATGGAAAGGACAGAATGATACCCAGGGAGACAGAAGCCAGGAAACAGACTTGGGTGCAGGCACCCAGAGAGGAGAGAGGCAGGTCCAGGCTAAGGCCAGGCAACCCAGTGGGAGACGCAGGCAAGGTCCCAAGCAAGGGAGTGCTGTGGCCTAGGGGTGGACAGAAACCACTCGTCGAGGTCTTGGTCTTTGAGAGGCCTGACTCATCCCAACACTCCTCCTGTGGGCAGTCTCACCTCCCTGCAGGTACATAAGTATGTGTGCTCACACAGGCGTGTGCATGCACACCCCCTCCTGTCTCTGGGTCTCTGGCCCTGTACCTCATGTGCAAAGCGCTGTCTCTCATTTGGTCTGCATCTGCCCCTGTCCCTGCCTTGCCTCGATCTCTCTTCCACCCTCAACCCCCTCCTGTCTTCCTGGATGGGAAGTCTGGAAGGACTGCGTCCTGGTGGACCCTATCCTGGATGGTGGAGGGTGCTGACCAGAGGGTGCCTCATGAGCCGCAGATGGGGGCCCTACTCGCTCTACCCAGGGTTGTGAGGCGACAAGCATTGAATCAGTGGCTCCCGGGGGGCGCCAGATGCGCGGCTGGCAGAGGGAGGGGTGAGGGGGTGGGGCTGCTGGTGGTGGCTAGGAGACTGTCGCTGGGGGAGGGCAGGGAGCTGGCTGGCAGAGGGTGGAGCGGGCGTGGCAGATCGCCCGAGGGAAGGAAGTGAGAGACCGGGCTGGGGTCCCCAGCAGGTATATAATTAGTATATGTTGGGGGGAAGGGGGGTGTGTGGGGCTTCAGGATAAACCAAGCTTCAGGGGTGCGGGCGCCACCTGGTGGCCAGATCAGGGCACACACCTGTCACAGCCCTGTAAGAGCACCCCTTTTCCCAGCAGGGTTGCTGTCCCCAGGGTCTAAGGGGTCTTTTTTTTCTAAGGGGTCTTGAGGACCCCCTGAAGCAGGGGAGAGTTTCAGAGCTGGCTTGGAGGATGAGGTTGGAGATGGGATTTCAGGGCAACAAGAGAGCTCTTGTTTATGGAGGTGCCTAGATCCATAAACTCCCTAAGGAAATGGGAAGCCAGGGAGGATTAGCCCCTGGAAGCTGAACCTTTGAGGGAAAGGTAATGGAAGACGTGCTCCCCCTGTGAATTGGAGAAAGGATCATCAGGCATCTGTGGCTCATACTTGCTTTGGGGTCAGAGTGGGGTTCTAATGTCTTCTCAGTCCTGGATAGTATAAAGCTATATCCCCTTCCCAGGGAATGGTTTTAGGAGACCTGGGACAAATTAAGTACTCTCAGCCCCTTTCTGTCACCCCTGGAATGTGTTAAGTCGCTAGTTAGCTCAATCTGTTGGAGGCTAAGGGGGTCTAGCAAGTTGGTCTTCCCAGCTCTCCTTCCTCCAGCGTCCCCTCTCCAATTCAGGGCGTTACTCCTGAGCTGTCGGTCTCTCTGAAGTGAGATGTCAGTGCAGGCAGAGAGAGCCACAACTTAAGCTGTGGCAGCCTTCATTTTTTTCGTGCGATTTTTGTGCTTCGAGGTGACTTGGGACAGGAGGGGCAGTGGTGCTCAGGGGAAATGATGATGCAGAGGAACAGATCTCAGCTAGCACTCAGGAGTCAGAGGGAGCGCGAGGTCCAGCAAGGAGCAGGAGAGGCTCAAGGGCACACAGCGAGGAGAGCAGGTCTTTTCTGGCAAGTCCAGCACCACACCTGTCCCCTGTCATAGCAAGATGAAGAGGGAGGGTCTGGGGAGAAGGGCATGGCCGCAGACTGTCCAGCCTGCTTCCAGAGCAGAGTGGGGTTCTCTCTGGTGGCTGAATTAGGCAAGTGCAGCCCCAGCTCCCGGAGTCACATTCGCAGGCAAACACAAGCAGCTGTTTTCTTTTCTTTGTTTCTTTTTTTTTCGTCCTTTTTTTTTTTTTTTTTTACAATTTTATTTATAACAATATCTGTGTTATTTAGTTGTAAAGGAATTCAGCAAAAATTATTAAAACATTCATGTCCCCAAAACGGGGCTGCCCACTTGCCCTTCCTTGGTGTATCCGACCTCCCGGGAGAAGGGAGGCTGGGGGGACTGTTACCAAAGAGTCTCCAGCCCTGGGAGCCATGGTGGGGGTACTGGAGGGGGGAGGGCCTGTCTGGGAGGGGTATTGCGCATGGCCATCTCAGAGGTGCCCTTAGAGTAGGGGCTGGGGCCTGGGTGACAGCCCCCCAAAAGAACTAAAGAACTCCACACTTTCATTCCTACCTTAACCAAACTCAAGTCATCTGGGGCAGAGTGGGAGCCTTTAGAAAGTGTCTTGTATGGGCAGCGGGCTGTCCCACCAGCTGTCCCTATGGTGCATTTTGGTGGGAAGGCAGGAGGTGGGCTCCCTCAGACCTTTAAGCTGCAGGAGCCCCTGAGCCCTCCTGCCACCCCCGCCCCAAGGCAGCATGGGCGGGGGTGCTGAGGAGCAGGCAGGGAGGAGGAGAATGGAAAGAGATAATACTGTGCTCGCTTGCTCACTCACATATAAAAAGTAATTCCTTCATTTTTACATTTATACATCTGGCAGTGCCAGGGAGGAGCTGGCGGGGGCTCACTGAAGGACTTTTCTGGCAAGGGGCTCTCTGGGGGAGTCCACTGGGCAGGGCCCTATGCCAAGGGATCTCCTATCTCATCCTCAGGGCCCCGGCCCAGGAGTTCTCGCTTCTCATCCGTGCTGGCCAGGGAGTGGCGGCTGCCATGGCCTCCCATGTAGAGCGTGGCGTACACAGGGTTGGTGAAGTTGGTGGGCTGCAGAGCAATGGAGGTTCAGGAGCAGCTCTGGAGCTGGGCTCCACAGCCCAGGCTGCCCCCACCCCCCAGCCAGCATTGCAGCCCTCAGCCTGTGTCCTCTAACCTACCTTGTCAGGGTCCAGGGCAAAGTCAGCATCCAGTAGGCCCCCAACATCGTCCGGTTCTCCCCCTTCATACATCTTGTAGGTGGGGTTCCCAATTTCCACATTCATGGCCCCATTGGTCATCCGCTGGTGCTGGAAGCCCTTAGCCCTGCGGAGAAGGAGGAGTCTAGGAGGCTGGAGACGTTGAGTGGGGTGGGGGGAGTAAGGCTGCGTGGCAAAATAATGGCCAGAACTTTAGAGACTACAGATGGCTCACCCACGGACTCGCCGCTTATACCAGAATACCACTCCAGCCACCACCAGCAGCAGTAGCAGCAGCAAGAGCAGAGGGATCAGGATGGAGGCCATATCTGGATAGAGGAGGTGGGAAACTAAGTTAGAAGGCCTACTAGGAGCAGGAGACACGAAGCCCCTGGCCCTAGGTCTGGGTAGCCCCGCCTGCCCCGCCCCTGCCACCTACGTCCAGGCTGTTGTTGGCTGACAACCTGCTCCTCACACCGGGGTCCTGTCATGTGGGGTGGGCACCTGGAGGTAGGAGGGCAGAGCTGAGAGTGTGACTTCCATAGCCACTGGTGGGAGGCCACACTGGGACCACAGGTTCTGCTCAGATGTGGGGAAGGGAGGGATGATGAGTGGTGAGGCTTGGGCCCAACTCACTGGCACTCTGGCATCATCTTGCTGTTCATGGTGCAGGAACCGCCATTGCTGCAGTGGTCGACGCAGGTCAGGCAGCTGGGGGCTACGCGGCCGTCAGTGCAGCTGCAGGGAGGAGTGAGAGGCTGGGGTGGGAGCTGTGGAGGGGAGTCTGTGGTGCCAAGGAAGGGGCAGGCAGGGGTGGGGGCTTGGCAAAAGGGGTGGGGCGGCAGCATGAGCATGCAGCCCGGACTGGCAGCACTGCGGGTACGGGTTCCACCCACTTGCAGGTGACATCTCCTGTCTGTCTGTTGATCACACAGGCTCCTTGGAGGCAGCGGCTGCACTTGTTCACCTCACAGCGTGATCCCTCGAAGTACACAGTGCAGCGGCATTGCCGGGAACCATCAGCAGCCATCTGGCACGTGCCAAAGTTCTCACAATAGCCAGAGCACTGCCCTGTGGTTGAGAGTGGACAGGAAGTGCCGAGCCCCACTGTCTTGAGGGGGGGGTTTCCCTGTTCTGCAATGACCCCACCTTTTCCCGAGTCCTCTGCTGTCCTCAGGGCATAGACTCCAGGGCAGAAGGATGATAGGGCTCTGCTTTTGTGTAAATAATCCAGATGCCACGACCCTTACTCTTTGGGGAGCTGTGCCAACATTTTTGTAGACAGCATGGACAGCCTGGCTCTGGCCTGGAGTAGTTGGTTTCCCTTCCCTGACCTTACCCCAACAGGTCCCCACTCCCCTTTCCCTCGAGTGGGGCCCAGGGGTGGCTCACTCACGGTACTGGCAGCGGTCACCCAGGAAGCCTGGCAGGCATCGGCACTGGGGCTGGTTTCCCTGGTTGACCGTGCAGGTGCTGTTGTTGGCACAGTAGCCTGCACACACCTGCTGGGTGCATTTGGGGCCCGTGAAGCCCGTGGGGCACCGGCACGTGGGCATGCCTGGTGGGAGAGGATGCATGAGTGGGGCTGTGGCCCAGGGACCACCTGGCCCCACAGCAGAGGGACAAAGCTGGGAGGACCTGGAGGGAAGGCAGCGAGCTTCACAAGGACGGGGTGCTGGGGTGGTGGAGCCAGGTGTGGGGTGAGGTTGAGGGAAGTCGAGGACGGCCAAGGATAGGCATTGCTCGGGGCAGTGGTGCTTGGGGCTGGGGGCAAGGAGTGAGTCGCCCTTCTGATGGGGTGAGGCATACCGGAGGGGGAGGCGGCACAGGTGCCTCCATTGCGACAGTGCTCCCAGCACTGGTCCAGCTCACACTTGTCGCCTGTGTAGCGGGGCTGGCAGCGGCATTTGGGCTGCCTGCGTGCATTGAGGAAGCAGCTGCCACCGTTGAAGCACTGAAGGTTGCAGGTTCCAGGCCGAGTTGCTGCAGAAGGAACCCGTCAGGAGGTGGATCCAGGGCAAGGGGAGAGGAGTGGGCAACAAGGGGCAACAGGGAGGCGGGCCCTGGGGCATGGACGGGCCACTGGGGAGGTGGGCATACCATCTGGAGGGGGTGTTGGGGAGGGCACAGGTGCACAGGTGCCGTTGTCGAGCCGTTTCCCGTTGGGGCAGGTGCAGACAGGCCCGCTGGGGCTCAGCAGGCAGAGCCATTCACACTTCTTACGGTCACAGGGGTTGGCCACTGCAGGGCAGGGACAGGCGGGGGCTCTTAGCAAGGCCCTGTCCCAGGCCCTATATCCCCAAGCTTCCCTGTTCCTTTTCAGGGCCAGAGGCCACGGCTCAGAGACTCAGTTTCATGGGGCCTCCCCCCACACCCCAGCTCTCCTTACCTTCCGGTTGCTTGTGCTGATGGTACAGGACTACGTCAGAGGCATGGCTCAAACCCCCTGTCAGGTTGATCAGTGGACTGTGCCCAAATTTATGAATCTTGAATACTCGATTATTAATGTAGGTGACACCATAGATGTAATCCTCAAAGACATCAATGCTGAAGGGGTGACTGAGGCCTAAGGGAGCGGGAGTCGGTCTGAATTAGAGAGACGGGCAGGACCTGGACCCACCATACAAAACATGGGTCCTCGTGATTCAGCACATCCAGACCAAGCTACCTCCATCACCCCATCTGTTCCTCCTCCTGGAGTGACCCCTGGCCAAAGGCCCCACCACTCCAGGATTTCTGAAGCTATGGCTAACTTCTGTGTCTTCTTCCCATCTTTGCCAAGTTCCTACTGCCTCTCCTGCTACCTCCACACAACTCAGTCCCATTGGTACAGTGCATGAATGGAGGCACAGTGGGTCAAGGGTCAGCGTGGTCCAGGCCTACAGCGTTTCTGGGTGCCAGGCTGGTGAAGGGTGGCAGCCCTGGGGTGAGGCCTCAGCGCTCAGTGGGGAGGGTAGAGGCCTGGGGTGGGGCCGGGGCCGGAGGCTGCCGCTGGGCTCTGACCTCGTTTGCTGTCAGCAGCCACGATGGGGTCTGTGCCATTGAGCCGAATGCTGCCGATGACTGAAAGCTTGGCGTCCGCCCAGTACAGCCGTTCATTGTGATAATCCACAGCCAGGCCTGGGGGAGGGCAGAGACCGCTGGGAGGGCTCAGCCAGTGCCACACCAGGCTGGGTGTAGAAACAGGACTGGCTGGGTCCAGGACAGCTGTGCCTGCTCACGTGACAGCTCTCAACCCCTTTCCGGGAACAGCTTGCACATACTGGCTGCCTAATCCCACCCCAAGCCACTCCCTCTCTGGCTCCAGTGAACCCCCTCACCCCTGACCCCCAGCTCTGCCCCACTGACCTGTGGGCCACTGAATGTTGTCCTGCACCAGGGTCTCCCGAAGTGTCCCATCCATGGCCGCTGTCTCGATCTTGGGGTGGTTCCCCCAGTCTGACCAGTACATGGTTCTGGGGAGAGAAGGTGTGATAGTGGGCCCTAATCCAGAGATGTCTAAGTGGGCTAAGCACCCCTGGACCAGAGGGGCCACCCAGAACCTGGCTGCCATGACCACCAGTCAGCCAAGTGGAATTAGGTGCCTGCTATGCAGGCCTGGCTGGCGTCCCAGGCAAGAGCACAACCGGAGAGGTCCAGGGGTGGGCAGCGTGGGAGAGCAGAGGGCCTGCAAGGGAGCTGTCCCCAAGCTAGGCTGAGAGGGGAAGGGCAGGCCTGGGGAGGCCAGGCCCCTTATCCTCGTCTGCCCACCACCAGCCCACATGCCCCCAGCATCCCTGCCCACCCTCTGAGTGGGTCCACCACAATGGCGTGGGGCTCATCAATCATGCCCGAGATGAGCGTCTTGCGGTTCTCGCCCTTCATCTGTGCCACCTCGATCACGTCTCGGCCCGAGTCGGTCCAGTACACGTTCCCTGCTACCCAGTCAATGGCAATGCCCCTTGGCATCTTCAGCCCTGAAATCTAAATGGGGCCACAGGTTCAGGGGCTGCTACCTTTTGTCTTCCTGCCCAGCACCCCACCACTGTATGTGCCAGCTTCACCCTGTGCAAACAAATGTCCGTGGATGGCCAGCCTGTCCCCATGATTTCAGGAAACTCAGTGGATAGTTTACGTGCCAGACTTGTAGTTTGCTATGTTTTGCTAATTAATCCTTACCAATAAATAAATAAATAAATAAATAAATAAATAAATAAAATAAAAGTGAATGAAACATATTGGCAGCATAATTAGTTTTAGTGCTGAGGATTGAATTCAACATTTCTTGAGTGCACAAAGCATATGTTCTACTGGGGCCGGCGAGATAGCTTAGAGGTTTAAAATGCCTGCTTAGGCAAGTTTAGGCAACCACAGGGACTGCAGTTTGATTCCTGCACCACGTGCTGTGCCAGCCTCACCCCCAGAGCATAACATAAATAAATACATAAAGTTATTTTTTTTTTAAATGCATATGCCCTGCTGCTGAGCAGCCACACCCCCACCTGAGATGCACGTTATTATCTTAATTAATTCATCGACCTATTTTTTGGTGGCACTGGGGACTGAATCAAGGGGCTTTATTGTGAACCACATCCTGGCACCTCCCTTTAAAAATGTTTTGAGACAAGGTCTTGCTAGATTGCTTAGATACCTAAGCTCGGTTTTATATTTGTTTTTATTTTTATTTATTTAGTTTGTTTTTTTAGGGGTCTACAAGGTGTTTAGGGTCTCACTACTAGAGTGGACTTGTAGTGATGCACCTGTTTACAGCCTCCCAAGAGCTGGGATTACAGGTGCGAACCACTGTACCCAGTCTCAAATGCCATTTCAGCACACCCAGGGGCAGGGCTGGCACGGCAGGCTTGGGGATGGAACCCAGCTCAGCTCCACTGAGCTGTTCAGCTGGCCCCCTACGCTAGGTTTGAATTTGCAGTCCTCCTGCTTTTGCCTCAAAGAGTGCTGGGATGATAGATGTGCACTAGCGCACCCAGCCTGAGGTAGGCATTATTATTTCATTCTATTTTTTATTTATTTATTTATTTGTTTATTTATTTATTTGTTTGTTTGTTTGTTTGCTTGTTGTGTTTGTTTGTTTCTTTATTTATTCATTTTGTGGCTGGCTCAGCCTGCCCTGGTGGTGGCGTTGGCGCAGCATGTGGTGCCGGGGATCGAACTGCAGTCCCCGCAGTCGCCTGAGCCCTCCTAAGCAGGTGCTTTTAGACCACTGAACCATCTCGCCGGCCCCTATTATTTCATTCTATTGCTAAACAGAACGAGACCCAAAGCAGTCAGCCAAGACACAGCGTAGCTTTGACAATCAGGAGCAGAGGCAGGCTTTGGTGCTGAGGGCCAGTCTGCCCGCTGCCACGGACTGCTACGTGGCAAAGCCAACTACAGATAATTCTTACTGTTTGCCTGTGGCTGTGTCTCGGAACATGGTCCTGACTGCCCTTGCCTTCCAGTGTCACTCTCTGTCCCCTTCCACGATCCCTTTCATGTTCTGCACAACCCTGCCTATCTCCCACCCCATCTAAACAAGCAGAGCTTACATTGAGGTGGGTGACGCCCCGGTCAATCTGTCGCCGGTGACGATTGGAAGTGGTAGGAGGTGCAGCAGGTGGCAAGCTTCGATAGGAGATGGTGCCAGTGTGCCAGTTGGTCCAATAGACACGACCAGCCTTGACATGGACATCCATGGCATCGATGCGGACACTCTCATCACCCTGGAAGGCCTGCTCATAAGCTGAATGTGGGTGCCCAGGGAATAGGCTGCGGATCTCATTGTCATCAGCAATGTACAGGACCTGGTATTCAGAGCCTGGAGATGTGAGAGATTGGGTGTTGGGTGAAGATGAAAAGCTGGGGCAGGAGAGGCTGTGGGGTGCTTTCCAGAGCTGGGAGAAGGGTACACCCTGGCTCAACCTCTGTCACTCTAGGACCATCCCCTCTGCTAATCAGACCATCTGTTCTAAGCTGAAACAAGTATGTCCCCCACTGCTAGCCTGAGCGTGCTGGTCTGGGCTTTGAACATTGTCCTTTCCTTCCCAGACTGATCTAGTGTGGCCCGCTCCCCAGAAGCCTGTCCTGCTGCTCAGCCTTGAGGCGTTGTGCCTCTGTAAGGCCTCTGGCTGGCATTATCACACTCCTGGCTACATCCTGCCTAAGCGCTCCTGGGTGCCCATGCACAGTGGGTGTATGTGTATGGCACTGAGGCGTATGGCTGTGCAGGGGATGAGACTGCAGCATGGCAAGTGTATGTAAGTACTCAGATGCATGTCTGGTGTGCATGTGCACAAGTGTGTGGTGTTTGCACAAGACACATGGAAGGCACACATGTACAGGGCATGTATATGCCTCTGGGACACAGGTGACGGTTTCATGTGCCAGTGAGTCTGAGGGTGCTCTTGTCCTAGAAGGGGTCAGCGCGTGCATGTACTGTGCAGTGCTGTGCCTGCCAAACTTCTTCAGAGAGCCAGCCCCAGACTGTGTCCTCTGCTTGTGCCATGTTGTGCCCTGTTTTGCCTTGGCCTGGGCTCCACGCCTGTGCAAGGAAGTGTGGGGGGAAATATTCTACTCATCAGGGCCCATCTGGGTAGTGGCGATGCCTGGTCCTGCCCCTCCTGTCCCCGCCCACCCCTGTACCTTCGGCCTTGCAGGTGTTGTGTGTCTTCATGAAGTTCCGGGCACAGCTGCAGAGGTGGCTGCCCTTGGTGTTGTTGCAGAGCTGTGAGCAGGTGCCGAAGCGCAGGCACTCGTTGATGTCTAGGGATACACAGGAGGGTCATGGGCACACAGCAGCTGGTGTTTTCTCTTCCCCCACCCCCGCCGCTGGTTCCACTTTCCTACCCTGGCATCCAGGCTGCCCTGGCACGGTGTGGAAGCCTGCACGACAGGCACAGTAAGCAGCTTTCTCATTTCGCACGCAGCGTGCCTCATCCCCACACATGCTGGCGTTAGTGGCACAGCTGGTCAGCTTGGGGTCTGTGGGAGACAGAGGGTGGGCATCCTCCACTGCTCCCCTCCCTCCTCCCAGCACCCACCTTGCTCTCCCGTGGGCCTGGTCTCACCGATGCGGCAATCCTCCTCGTCAGAGCCGTCCCCGCAGTCATCGAACATGTTGCAACGCAGAGAGGAGGAGAGGCAGCGCTGGTTCCGACACAGAAACTCCTTCTTGTCTTTGCAGTGGGCAGTCTGGGCTGTGGGGGGCTCTAGGGGTGGGGGTGGGGGAGCCTCAGGCCTGGGTACTGATCTGCTATGCCTCTTCCCTCCTCTCACAGGAGCCCACTGAGCTCAGCTGCTTGTCAGCTTGCAGGTCCCTACCTCTTCCTCAGGGCCTTCTCAGGGGCCTCGCTCCCCAGCAAACAGCCCCTGCGGGCAAGGCTGTGCCCTAACTGCAGCTCCCACTGGGCTCCTTTGCTGCAATGCAGCTCCCCAGGCCGGCCCCCAGCTCACCACAGTCTTCCTCATCAGTCCCATCCCCGCAGTTGTCGGTGCCATCGCACTGACGCCCAATCCACAGGCAAACGCGGTCGTTCTTGCAACGGAAGGGCCGGTTGGGAGGACACATGAACCGGGCTATAGGGGCCAGGAGGTGACAGAGCCAGGTCAGCCGTGGGTGGCAGGGGCAGGTGGCAGTGTAGACCCCAAGGAGCCTAAGATCTCAGACCCCTCCTGCGCACCCTGCCCAGAGCTCACCGCACTCCTCTGGGTTCTCGTCTGAGTTGTCTCCACAGTCGTCCTCACCGTCGCACTTCCAGGCCAGCGGCTTGCATAAGGTGTTGTTGCACTGGAACTCATCCAACGGGCAGGTCCGCACTGGGCATGGATGGAGGCAGCAAGGGGGAAGAGAGCATGGCTCAGCCACATCCTTCCTTCAACAGGAGGGCCCAAGGCCTAGAGGGCCGTGGGGAAGGTAGTGGCACAGCCAGGCTGGACCCAGGTCTCCTAATTTTCAACCTGGTAGGCATAGGAGCAAAATCACCCCTTTGGTATTTAGGGGAGGAGAGGCTGCTTTTAGGAAATATCCAGAGGGGCTCAAGGGTACTGTCTCTGGTGGAGGTGGCAGGCATGGAGCACTGGTGTGGTGGGTGGACCTGGGTTGCGCCTGGTCCCTAGCCTGCCAGGGCAGAGCCAGGATGCCTGCCTTTGAGGCTGGCCGTACTCCCAGTCCCGCCTTCTCTCCTGGTGGGCTTCACACTGGCTCTCTGGCTGCAGCGCCTGGGCATGTCTGCCAGGGAAGGACAGGAACTGGCTCACTGTCCCAAGGAAGGAAAGTAAGCAGGACTTGGCCTCTCAGGGCTTGGCCTCTCAGGGCCTCTCAGGGAACAAGGCCCACACAGACACAGAACCCAGGCTTCTGCTGGGTTTTACCCAACTGGTCCTGACCACTGGGCAAAGTGAAACCGGCACAGAAATGAACTTAAGAGCCCTGACTTGTTTTTGCTGCTACATCCCCAACAGCCAGAACTGCGTGTGCCTGGCACAAGGTAAAGGCTCGGTGAGTGTTTGTTGCATGGAAAATGAATGCAGGAAAGAAAGAGCATGAGGATTATAGGGCCACATGATGGGAAGGGGGACAGTGGCAGGTTCAGAAGCCAGGTTGGAGGGCTCACCACCAGTGCCACAGGCCTCCTCGTCACTGCCGTCCATGCAGTCTGCGTCTGCGTCACAGCGCCAGCGCAGGGGGATGCAGTGACCACTCTTGCACTGAAATTGGTCCATGTCACAGCGGGGGGTGCAGTCCTTCTGTGGGCACGGAGCCGCAGCCTGGTCAGCTCTGGTGGCCCGGGCCCTGACGCCCACAGGCCGCCCCGCTCCCTCCAGGTCTCCCACTCGCCTCATCTGAGCCATCCGCACAGTCATGGTCCCCATCGCACTTCCAGCGCCCGGCGATGCAGCGGCCATTGGCGCAGGAGAATTCACTCTCAGAGCAGGGCCGAGGGGCTGGGGAGGGACAGGAGAGACAGGGCCCCGCAAGGTGGGCACAGGAACTATGCCCTCAGACATCTCTAGCCCTTGGAAGTGACAGAGCCCAAGGACCACCCTTGTGTCCCTGAAGGCCACAACTGAGTGGCATAATAACCAAGATGTTCAGTCAATCCTGGGTACCACCTGGCTGCCCTCATGGGACAGGAGGGCAAGGGGTGCTCACAGTGACCCAACTAGGGGCAGACACACAGGTCAGGGGGAAGTCCCTGGCCCTGCTCTCAGGGCACAGCATGGGGGAGGAGGGTGTGGGGAGGAGCCCACTAGGACAAGCGTGGGATCTGGGGGAGGCCAGTGAGGGAAGATGGGCAGGGGCACAGCAGGGCAAGAACAGGCTCTGGGGCAGGGGCGGGGATGTGGCAGGAGCAGGGGCACATCAGAGACACCTACCTCTGCGACCCCCAGAGGACAGTGTGAAAATGGAGAGAAACATGAGATGAGGTGAAATGGCACAAACTCAGTACGCGACATGGAGTGGGGTGGGGTGAGGCGGGAGGGGCTCCTGACCCTGCCCTGGGAGGTGGCCCTGCTCCAGCCTGACCTGGTGGCAGGAGGGGCAGAGGTGCCCTAGGGAGTGGCTGGGAAAGGTGCCTACAGGGCAGGGTAGGGCAGGGCAGGCACATACTGCAGCTCTCTTCATCGGAGTTGTCCCCACAGTCATTGTCATAGTCGCACTGCCAGCGGCCAGGCACACAGCGGTTGTTCTTGCAGCGGAACTGGTAGGGCTCACAGGTGCGCTCATCTGCAGGCAGAGGGGCAGGTGCTGGGGTCTCCAGCAGGCACGGGCAGGACAGAGGGGTGTGGGGGGGTATGCAGGGCTGGTTGAGGAGAGGTTTGGGGAGCCCGCCTGCCATGTGTGGTTGAGGAGGTTTCGGTTGGAGACATGAGTGTGTGCGCAGTGCAGCTACTTGGGGGAGGAGTCCAACAGTTTCCCAGGTGTGGGGAGAGGAAGTGCTGCCCAGGTGGCTGGTGGCAGCAACAGGGAGTTGGGAGGTGGGGGGCACAGGGCCGGAGGCACAGAAGGCCCAGGAAGCCCAGCGCAAGGCAGCCTAGACCTGTGCCCGGGGTGGGCATTGCAGCGCCCCGCAGTCCAGGGCTTCCCTCCCTCCCTCCCTCCTTCGCTCTGAGAGCGGGGCTGTGCTCACCACACTCTTCCTTGGGCTCATCTGAGCCGTCCCCGCAGTCGTCCTCTCCGTCACATTTCCAGCGAGCTGGGATGCACCGGCCCGAGTCCTTGCAGCGGAACTCGTCTACCCCACAGGTCATCTGGGCTGCAGGGATATGGGCGTGGGACAGGGTGAGGCCCTGCCCAGGAGCAGGCTTGGGGCAGTGGCTGTGGCAGACAGTGCAGGGCAAGGGGGCTCCCCAGGGGTGCGAGACAACTCACTGCAGTTGGCTGGCTCATCACTGCCATCCACACAGTCGTTGTCCCTGTCACAGACCCAGACGCGGGGGATGCAGCGCTTGGTGATGGAGCACTGGAACTGGTTGGGGGCGCAGGTCACCTCGGCTGCAGGGTGAGTGAGAAAGTGAGGTCCCACTTCCTAGACCTCTGTTGGCAGAAGGTCACTGTCCCCCACTCCTCTAAGCCCTGCCTACTCTAACTAGCAATTTCCTAGGTAGAAGGAATGTTTTCTCTCCAGTCAGGGTATGTTTTGTTTTCTGGACTGGCAATATCTATCTCCATGCGGAACAGGATGCTATTTACGGGTGAACCAGGTTACTGATGTGATTTATGTAAGGCAAGCTAAGAAGCCAAGTGGCTCTCAGAGGAATGGAGCAGAGCCCATGTCCGCTGCCACTCGCCACCACCCTGGCCTCCTGGCTGTGGCCTTGGCACTCACGGCAGTCCCTCTCGTCCTCGCCGTCACCACAGTTGTCCTGACCGTTGCAGCGGAAGATGCCGGGGATGCAGCGGTTGGTGTTGGTGCACTTGAACTGACTGGGCAAGCAGACGTGGATGTCTGTGGGGCGCAGGGGGTCAGGTCACTGATGGCAGACTGAGGGGGACGGGGAGGCGCCTCCCCCCTCCCCCCAGCGCAGGGGTGTGGACTGGGGGCTTCAAGCAGGGGAATCCAGCCTGCAGAGTATGCGCTGCTGGCTAGCGCTTCCTTGCTCTTGAAACCTCCAAGTCTTGGCAAAGTCCCGAACAGGCCCTTACCGCAATTGGCCTCGTCACTGTTGTCTTGGCAGTCATTATCCCCATCACAGATGAAGGCAGGGTTCGTGCAGATCCCCGTGGAGCACTGGAACTGCCCTGGGCGGCACTTGAACTCGGCTGTGGGGAAGAGGAGCCTGGGGTTAGAAGCACAGGGTGGGGGAGGGGTGGTGAGACCTGCAGCAGCACCGCCACCACAGCTCTGTTTTCCAGCGGCCACCAGCGCTGGGGACACTCACGACAGTCTGCAGGCTCATCCGAGTGGTCCCCGCAGTCGTCCTCTGTGTCACACTTCCACCAGAAGGGGATGCACTTGTCGTTCTTGCACACAAACTGGAGGGTAGGTGGGGGCAAGAGGGGTTGGTGGGTCTGGGGAGCTCAGAGGCTTTCTTGGGAGAGGCTGGGATGTTTTAAAGGAGTGGCAGGGTCAGGGTGTTGAGGGTGTGTGTGGCTGGACAGGAGTTGGGGTACAAGGAGTGTAGGAAGGCCAGGCAAGGGGGCATCCAAGTGCTGCAGGGCATGTAGAGGTCAGGGCCGGGGGACTGGCAAGGAACAGTGACGGTTAGGGCTGAGGGTGTCTATGTGTGCGGACAGGTGTAAAGGTATTGCTGTGGAGAGACGAGGTAGGCAAGAAATGTGGGGGTGTCAGTGTGAGAGAAACAGATGTGTAAGGACATCAGAGCAGGTGCTGGGGTCCACGGAAGACTGGGGACACTGGTGCGAGGGCTTGGGGGACGGGAGACCCAGCGGACAGCCTCACCTGACTTGCAGTGCAGTTGGACACACAGGTGCGCCCATCGCCGCCCAGGTAGAAATTGGTAGGACAAGCACATTTGTGGCCCC
Source organism: Capromys pilorides (assembly GCA_004027915.1). Lineage (NCBI taxonomy): Eukaryota > Metazoa > Chordata > Mammalia > Rodentia > Capromyidae > Capromys > Capromys pilorides. The sequence continues at coordinate 70,547 of PVKN010000251.1, read as the reverse complement.
CACCAGGAGACAGCAGGCACAGGTTGCTGCAGCCACCATTGTTGACCTTGCACGGGTGATTGGGCACTGCCAGAGAAAGAGAAGGCAAGAGGCGGCCGGCTGAGCCTGGCTTCTGCAAGAGCTGCTGCAGTCCTGGGCAAAAGCAGGGTAGACCGAAATGCTGCCTCTTGAAGCAGGGAATGGAAGCCTGAGCAGGAGGAGGCCCTCCCAAGGGCCCAGATCAGGACAGGCCTGACGCGCACACCCTCTGTGCCACCCTCACTGCCCTGGCCTGCCTTCAGGGTCCCATCTCTGCGTGCTGCACCTAACCTGCTCTTCTCTCAGCTCCTTGACTGGCACTGGGGCTCTGCTGCTGTGGGACTCCAGGGGGAGAACCCAGCTGCGCTGAAGCTCCAGACAACCCCAGTGTGCCCTGTCTACTCCCTTCAGAGCCCCCCAGAGCATGGCAAGGAGTGCCCAGGCAATGTTGGAAGGGGCTGACTGGGAACCCCCAACTGGACAGCTTGAACCCTGCTGGATGCCCACACCTGGGGCCCCTCGTGCTGCGCCTGCCTCCTGGCTGCTTACCGTCTGGCTGGCGCAGGGCATGGAACACGTGCAGGTCCATGGGCCGGTGCAGGGTGCTGATGAGGAGCGTCTTGTTGGTGCCTGTGGTCTTGTGGGCTCGATTGATGGACTTTGTCTCCCAGTCAGTCCAGTAGACGTAGTCCTCAAACAAGGTCAGCGCAAAGATGTGTGGGATGTCTTGGCTCAGCACTGTGGGGCGGGGATAGGCACAGCAGCAGTCGGTGCCTTGCCCACCCGACCACCTTACCCCCACCACCAGCCTCCAAGGTGGGCTTAAGACATGGTTCCAGATAGTTCTGTGGCTTCCAAAGCCATAGAGCTGATGAGTGGCAGACTGCCGGGGAAGTAGGGCACACTGCAGCTCCAGGCCAGGCCTCCATCCCCACCTCCCTTGGGGTGGCCATCAGAGTTGCACATGGGCATGGGCTTTCCTCCTTCCCCAGGGAAGCGGACATGCCTGAACTATCCCATGGAAACACCTGACATCCCGACACCCCGACCCGTGCTGTTTGTACGCTATGCCCTTTGGCTTTAATGTCCGCTTTTCCCCCCACACCTGGTCCTGTTACTCTGGACCTTGGGTGCTTGGTGGCACCACATGCACTGCACTAACCGACGTGGCGATTGGAGCCATCCAGGCTGGCAAATTCAATGTAGTCCTCACGGGCGTCAGCCCAGTAGATGCGCTCAGTGACGTAGTCCAGAGTCAAACCGTTTGGCCATGTGATCTTAGTGTCTACAATGACACTGCGGCTGGACCCATCCATGCCAATCCGGCCGATCAGTGAGTGGTCACCCCAGTCTGTCCAGTACAAGTACCTGGCAGGTGGGGGGCAGTCAGCCTTGGAGGCCCAGTGACAGGTCCCCCCCAGGAACACACAGGAAGGCTGGACTGGGACGTCTGAGAGTGCCACCCTCTCTACGGGGCTTCCCCAGTGCTCCTTGTCCACATACCCATTCTGCACATCCACCACCAGAGCCCTGGGCTCACGGAGGCCAGAGCTGACCAGCACTGTCCGATAGGCCCCGTTGAGCTTTGACACTTCGATGGTGTCCCGGCCTTTGTCACACCAGTATAGGTTTCCACCCACCCAGTCCACAGCCAGCCCATCTGGATTGCTGAGGCCTGTCCGATGTAGGACCTGTACGCAGGGGCAAGAAAGGAGAAGCCCAGAGTGACCTGGGTAGAACCCTTGGCCTCTCTGAGGTCCAGCCTCCCTGCCTCCACAAGATGCAAAGAGCTCCCTCTGCTAGCCTTGTTGGGGGACAGATGACATAAATCACCAACACTGGGCCTGACACTAAACGGTGTCAGCAGGGCCTCCAGGAATGAGGTCTCTAGATGAGCAAGACTATGCCCAGCCCCGTAGTGCTTGGAGCACGGGTGGAAGATCACCAGAAGAGGGGCTTCTTGGTGGCCAGGCAGACCCAGGGAGGGCAGTGAGGGGAGTAAGGGGAAGAATTCCCCAGTTCTCATACCCCAGATGTGGAGGAGAGACAAACCGGAAGGAGCAGAACCTCACAATAGCACAGTGGGGAGAGAGGGAAATAACTTTGGTAGACAAGAACAGAAAACAGGAGACCCTCATAAATCGTGAGCCACTGGGGGCGTGCAGGGTGAGCTCCGGGGCCTCAGCTGTTGGTGGTACAGGTGCTGCCCCGGGCCTCACCTGCACATTGCTCCCATTCAAGTGCATCCTTCGGATCATGCTGCCCTGGGTGGTCACATCTGTCCAGTAAATCATCTGCTCTCGGTAGTCAAAGTCCAAGGCAACAGCATTGTTCAGGCCCTGGGTTCAGGGGGGAGGGGGGTGTGGAAAGAGAAAGCTGTGGCATCAGGGACACTCTGGATGGCAGGAGGGCTGACTGTGGAGTCAGGAGGTGGCTGGCTGTAGCAGTGGGGGTGAGCGAGGGCCCACGTGGGAGGCGGACTGTGCGTGGGCAGTGCGGCAGCAATGCGCATGCCTGGGTGCTGGTACCTGCTTCAGCAACGTGTAATTGGAGCCATCTAGGTTGAGCTTGCGTAGGTAGTACCGGTTGGCGAAGATGAGAAACGGCTCCTCATCTGGAAGTAGGGGATTTGGGTTAAGCTTCTGGCTGAGGAACATTCTAGTCACCCTGGTCTTCCGGCCTTTCTTAAACTCTGCCAACTCAGCCCTCTCTCCACAGCCCCACTCTCATCTGGGCCATCTCATGCCCTCCAAGTGCCCGTCTCACCAGTCACGGCTTTGCAGCTGTGGGGGTCCCCTCCGCGGGGCGCATAGCCATCCACGCACAGACACTTATAGCTGCCATGGGTGTTGATGCAGCGCTGGCTGCAGGGGAAGGTGGTGCTGCACTCGTCCACGTCAGCACACGTCCGGCCGTCATCCTTCAGCCGGAAGCCAGGGCGACAGCGGCACTACAAGCATGGGGAGACCTGGGCTGGGGGTGCGGCAGGGGTCTGGGCCTCCTCTGCTGCAGAGCTGGGGTGAGGGGCCCTCCTGGCCCTGATGTGCCAGGAGAGGAGACAACACACAGGCACCAGGCCCACCCAGTCAGCTGTCTGGCTTTCATGCCCACAAGAACCATACGGAGGTTTCTGTGCCCAGAGGCCAATGCCACAGGTGCGCTGTGAGCAGGACAGGGCTGGGCACAAGGTTCTCTAGAAACACTCTGTGGGGATGTCCTCAAGCCTCAGCAGCGGCTCCTCCTCAGGCACCTCTCTGCTTCCCCTAACCTCTAGCCCCTTGGGGACAGGCACACAGCAAGCTGTACCTTGGCCCTCCGCTTTGCAACCTATACTCACTTCCTTGGGGAGTGGATCAAGGCTCATAGATTTAAAGAGCCTCTCTAGGGTGGCAGCTCTTCCTCCAGGTTGGGCCTGCACCCTGAACTCCAGACCTGGATATCTGCGATCTGCTTGACACCTCACTGCCTCCTCTCATAGCCTTATCTCATTTGTCAGCAGATAATCCTGTTGGCTCTGGCTTTCAGATAGATGCAGAACTAGTGGACATGTCTGTCTATTCACTGCTGTAGCCACAGCGTGCTGACAGAGTAAATGCTCAAAACCCACCCACCAACAAACCACTGGATGAATGAATCAGGGATGGATGAGAGGGTGGAGCAAGGAGTTCTGGCTCCGGATCTGGGGTGTGGGAACGTCCACCTGGGGGCTAGGCACACCTTGAAGCCGATCTTGAGGTCCTCACAGTCCTGGCTGCAGCCACTGAGCTTGCGGCTGAGACACTCGTTGACGTGGCAGCCGCGTTCATCAGAGCCATCACCACAGTCGTCGTGGCCATTGCAGAGCAGCGCCTCGGCCACACAGCGCCCACTGCTGCACAGGAACTGCGAGGAGGCGTTGCACCTGTGTTCTGTGGAGGCAGGGAGGGCAGGTCAGCAGGTCGCGGGCAGGAGGACACGGGAGTGAAGGGAGCCCTGTGTTGGGCTCACCTGGGCTGGTGCAGTGCGGGTTCCAGGGCGCCTCATCACTCTGATCATGGCAGTCGTTCTCACCGTCACATTCCCACTGGCGGGAGCTCAGACAGCGCCCATTGGCACAGCGGAACTCATTGGGGCCGCAGGTTGGGTACTCTAGGGGAGGGAGAGGCGATGAGGCCAGGGCGCTGCACCCAGGAACTGCGGAGGATGCTGCCACCTGCCACCCCTGCCCGGGGCTCACCACACTCAGGGGACTCATCCGAGCCATCGGCACAGTCCCGGTCGTGGTCGCAAACAAAGTGCTTGGGAATGCACTGGTGGTTCTGGCACATGAACTCGCGGTCGTCACAGGTGCTGTTGTACACTGCGGATGGAGATGGAGGCCCCTCAGCCCCGCCCCACTGTCTCCCCACCCTGGCCTCTTTGTGGTCTGAGTAGCAGAATGAACAGGGCACTGGAGGGGGTTCTGGATCGCTGCACGAAGCTCTGGCGATGCTCCCAACTGGGTGGCCACCCACTGAGACCCTTCCTCTCCTTGACCTCAGTTCCCCATCTGCAAAATGAAACTGGCCACTTACAGCAGCCGGCTGCGACGCTTTCATCTGCGCCATCGGCACAGTCCTTGTCACCATCGCAGAGCCAGCGCTCGGGGACGCACATGTGGGTGCCGGGGCAGGAGAACGAGGAGGGGCCGCACGTCTTGCCTTCTGTGGGGGGCACGGAGATTCAGGGCAGGCAGCTGTGGGGGCTCACCCCACCAGTGGTCCCTCCATAGCGTGTGTGGGCATGGGCACAGGCCCTCCTGGTCACCTCCCCAGCCTGGCCAGGGCCGCCTCTCACCGCAATGAGCAGCCTCATCGGAGCCGTCCCCACAGTCGTCACTGCCATCGCACAGCCACTGCTTGGAGATGCAGCGATGGTTCTGGCACTCAAACTGGGCCTCAGAGCAGAACTTGTCTGGGGCAGGCAGAAGACATAGTTAGACAAGGGGTGGGGGCGGGGATGGCACTTAGAGGGAAGGTGGACGCTGTGCTAGCACAGGAGAGACGCCCTGGGCGCCTCGGTGGGGATGAGCAGGAGCTGGCCAAATGGATGCCTTCCCAGCCTGCAGGTCTGGGTCGTGGGGCAAGGTGGAGAGCACTGGGTGCCCTTCTCCAAACAGAGCATTTCCTGGGGGCACTCGGGTGGGGCCCAGCCAGGGGTCTAGAGCTATGGCAAAGCCAGCTCGGCCTGTGGGGCACGATGGGCACTCACTGCAGTGGGTCTCGTCCTCGCCGTGCTCACAGTCATCCTCCTTGTCACATGTCCAGCTCATGGGGATGCACCGGCCACTGGGGCAGGCAAAGTAGTTGAGGGGGCACCTGGGGCGCTTCACACCTGGGGGTGAGGGAGGGGTGAGGCCTCTGCCGGCCCAGGGCCACTGCCCGCCACGCGTAGGCTGGGGGCTGACCTGGGCAGTCGCGCTCATCGCTGTAGTCTCCGCAGTCATTGGCGCCATCACACACCCAGCTGGGTGCGTAGCAGAGGGAAGTCCGCTCGCAGGGCTGGAAGAGCACGCCCTTCACACCCAGGCGGAAGTAGCTGCTGCAGTCGGTGGCGCCTGGTGGGAGGGGAGAGTCAGGGATGATGCCCGGTTTCCCCAGAGCACCCTCCTGCTATGCCACGTGCCATGTGCCTTGGCATGCTGCAGAAAGCTGACGAGTTTCGGCCGAGGGGCTGTCCATGCTGTTTTCCCGCTGTCCCCTCCTGAGTCCCAGGGAGTCCAGGAGCAGGAACAGAGCCAGGTGGGGGATGGAGCCCATCATGCAGAGGTACAGGGAGGCCCATAGGGCACGGGGCGGGCCGAAGGACCTAGACAGGAGGGGCCAGCAAAAGCACCGGTCTAGGGCACAGGGCATCACTCACTGCAGTTCATCTCATCTGAGGCGTCCTCACAGTCTACAAACTGGTTGCAGCGGCTGGAGTTCCCGATGCAGGTCCCGTCCCGGCAGCGGAATTCACCCGCACCACACGCTGTTTCTAGAACAGCACCACCCAAAACCATCAGGCCACAGTTCTCTCTGTGGGGGCCAGGAGGGCCCAAAACGGGACCCCTGGCCCAAGCCACCCACCGTACCCATATACAGAGCATGGCAAACTAGACACCTTGGGGATTAAAGACAAAAGGTGGGTGGAGGGTCAGTTTCACAGAGGGTGAGGCCTGAGGCGGGCCAGGTGCCTGGGTACCCCACTCACTGTTGCAGGGAATCTCATCTGAGCCGTCCCCACAGTCATCCACCCCGTTGCACCACAGCATGTTGGACACACAGCGCCCATTATTGCACTGGCGGAAAGTCTTCTTGCAGCGGCGTGAGTCTGTAGGAGGGGGAGTGGTCACATCAGGTCCAGCAAAGAGGCTGGTTCTGGTGACTGGCATGCCCATGTCTAGTCCTCTGCTATGAGCCTGCTTCAGGACAGTAGCATTCTACCCTTCACGAGGTCCTAGACCTTCTCAGGCATGCGGCTGGGTCATGGGGCCAGGGGCTGTGGGGGAGGGGCTGCAGTGTTCTCCTTACTACAGTAGGACGGCTTCTCATCGGACTTGTCCTTGCAGTGGGAAACCCCATCGCATGTCAGGCTGAAGTTGATGCATTCGCCATTGGCACACTCAAACTCATCTTGTGCTCGGCAAGAAGAATTCAGTGCTAGGGAGGAAGGCAAGGGAGCTTCATGATCCAGGGCCCTGGACTGGATCCCCGTTTCCCTTCTCCCCAGTGACCTCAACTGGGGTCACTGTCAGACTTTCCTGGGCAAAAGGTTTCGCATCCTGGGCGGAAGCGGTCCCGTTTGTGCTTGGGTTCCTCAGCAGCCCCTCCCTGCCTCCTCACCTCGACAGGTGAGGTCCTCCTGCAGGATTCTGCCCCCTCGGCAGGAGCAGTTGACATGGCCTTGGTGTGTGAGCAGGCACAGGTCCTGGCAGCCCCCATTGTTGATGCGGCAAGGAGAGAGTTCGCCTGGGCGGGGACAGTGTGAACATGGGCTGAAGAGTTCCCTGCGGTGCACACCCCGAGGTGCCCCACCCAGCTCCTGGGAGCCTCTGCATAGTTGCACTAGGCACAGGGGTGCACCGCAGCACGGAGGGCTGCCTGGGGAGGGCTGGGAGTGGGGTGTTGAGGCTGAGGATGTCTGTGTTCATAGTGAGGTGCTGTGGGCTCTGAGGTGCATCTCAGGGAGATCCCAGTGTGAGGAGTTTTGATGTTGTTGTTTTAGACAGGGTCTCGTCAAGTCATTAAGTTGCCCAGGCTGGGCTCAAGCCTGAGATGTTCCTCAGCCTCCAAGAGTGCTGGGACTCCAGGCATGTGCAACCTGCTAGCTGTGTGCAGTGGTGGGCCCAGGGCCTGCATGCCTGAGGAACAGGTAAGAGGCTCAGGGAAGCTGAGGATCTGTGTGGGACAGGGCAAGAGTGAGGGCTTGGCCTCCAGGCTGAGGGTGGGTACAGGCATGCCTGTGGGACCAGTTCTGGCTCCTGGTGGGAGGACTTCTCAAGGCCTGTGCTGGGGGTGGTGTCCAAGGCCTGTGGAGGAGCCCCTGGGAGCACAGGTAGGATGTGCGTATATGCGTGCTTGGGTGGGCAGGCCCAGGTGAGAGCCCAGTTCACATAAGTGCCTGCACAGGTGCCTCAAGGGCTGGGGCACAGGAGTATCTTGGAGTTCCCTAGGGGCAAACGTGTGCAGGTGTGGGCCCATATGGTGGAGGAGCAGGCAAGCAGGGCCAGGTCAGTGTGTGTGCGCATGTGTGTGCACGCACGTATGTGCGTATGGTATGTGCAGCACGGTGAGGACAAAGCAGGTGTCAGTGCTTCACTCACAGCTGTTGGTGTCATTGGCCACGGCGATGATGCCCATGGGCTGCTGGGGAATGTCCACGCGCAGCAGCTTCATGTCGCTGCCCACGTACTTATTGGCGCGCTGCACTGCCCGCCGCACCCAGTCGGTCCAGAAGATGTGCTCCCCGTACACAGCCAGTCCAAAGGGGTGGACTGGCTCTGACTTCAGGATCACCTGGGAGACCACAGCATTGTCACAGTGCTGCTCAGGCTCTTGCCTGACTCAACCACTGCTGCTGCTGGCTGGGCGAGGGGGGCCTGGGAAGTCACATCAGCCCCTCAAGGACCGGGGCTGCCCAAGGCCAGAACTCCGCACCTACTCCCTGCCCATCCTACATGGCCACACCTCCCTTTCTGGTGCTCTGGGCCTGGCAGACTGGCCAAGCCCTAAGCCCAATTTCCTCGCATTCCCATTCAAGACCCGCAGACTCACATAGCGGTGGGAGCCGTCGTACTCGCACCGCTCAATCTTGTCCAGGGTGGCGTCGGAGAAGTAGAGCTTCTCAGCACGGTGGTCAATGGCCAGGCCATTGGGTGTGCGGATGTCCTTCTCAATGAGGGTCAGGACGTTGGCTCCAGACAGGGCTGCACGCATGATGCTCGGGTGCTGCTCATTCCAGTTGGTCCAGAACATCAGGCTGGGGCAGAGGGGTACAGGCATCAGAGTCAAAGCTAGGGTCTGCCTTGGAGGACACAGGCCAGCAGTGTAGATAACCAGAACCTAAGGGTCAGCCAGGGGTTCCCCAGACCTTGCTGCATGGCAACAGCAGCACCAAGGCCAGCCCTGCCCCAATGCCTGGGAGCAGCTGGACACTGCACACTGTCCATGGACTCTGGCTTGGTCTGATTCAATGCCTGTGCATATGTGTAAACACACACACACAGTGCAGTGTCTGTGAAACAACCATCTGCATTTGCTGATGAGGACACAAAAGGGAGCGAGTTAGGCTCTCGGGTTCCTGTCCTGGCGCTCCCTCTATGCTGGGTGCCTCAGTTTGCTCCTCTGTGAAGAGGGATTAACACCACTGCCTCATAGAGAGGTTGTGAGAATCGACAGATGGTATTATGTCATGCTTTCTATGAGTTTATTCTTAACTGCTCTCTTCTTCCTATGTGAAGCCCGATCTTTTCCCAACCATTTGGGTGAGTGTAGTGTGTCCTATATCTTGGAATACATATATCGCATCCTTAAGATCTCAATGACCACCTTCTCTGCAGCTGAAGGCCTTTGTATATTTGCACTTGAGCCCCAGCCCCACTGAGTACTGGCTCTGATTCTGAAGTCTCCTCAGGGGACAGGTTTATCACCAGCCACAGGCCACCCTGTGAGGCTCTCAGGGGGGTGGTGAGCTTGGAACAGATGTGGGAGAGATAAGCACAACTCAACACAGTGTGACAGCATGTCCCCAGGTCACCTGCCCCGACAGTGAGTCCTGGGCCTTTGTTCCCTAAGATTCACATTCACTTGGGCCTATGGTAGGCAGGGGAATCCGACCTTCCAGTGCTCCTCTGCTGGCCCTGTGCATGCTGAACTATGAGGCAATGTGTCTTGGTTACTTTTCTCTCCTTGCTGAGACAAAATACCTGATGCCCAGAATCAAGAAAGGAAAGGTTTATTTAGCTCACAGTTTGTGGAGGTTTCAGTCCATACTTAGCTGGCTCCAAGGAGGGTACCAGTTGGTGGTAGCAGAAAAGAGCAACAGTAACAAGAGAAAAGTAGCCAAGCCCAGGGCCAGGGAAATAGCTCAGTAGCATAAGCACCTGCCTGACAAGCACAAGGTCCTGAGTTCAATCCCTGGTACCAAAAAAATTAACTAAGACAGAATTTGGTACCAGAGAAGTTGGGTCATTGGTGTGACTATACCTATGGTATAAGAGCCTTTGGGAAGGACTTGGAAAGGTTCAGAGATGGTCCCTGAAAGAGTAGCTAGCACTTGAACACCTTAGGTTGCTCTGTATAGAAGACTCTGGTCAGAACTTTCTGCTGGGAAGGACTGCCTTGGCTGTTGGACTCCAGATGATGTGTATTATGGCCTGGCAAAAGGTGTGCGTTTTGCTCATGCCCAGAGACTTTGTCTGAGACTGAGATTAAAGGCAGTGAACTAATTAAACTGGCAGAAAAATTTAAAGGTAGTTGAATGTTGAGGTGGTGGCATGGCTATTGTTGGGGCTTTTATTTTTATTTTTCAGTGGAACTGGGGATCAAACTCAGGACCTTGCACTTGCCAGGCAGGCACTTGTGCCCCTGAGCTATCTCCTCAGCCCCCCTGTTGGGACTTTTAGTCAGATTTATGTTGAGAATCAAGAGCAGAGAGCCCAGCAGAATGATCTAAAATGTTGTATGTTCAGAAAGGAAATTCGAGTAAAGCAGTGGACTGAAAAGGTAGAACAGAAGAAATCTTGATTGCTGAGAAGGAATAGGAGAACAGAAAAGATGGCCTGAAGCTATCACAAGAAGCTGCAAGTCCCCACTTTTTGGAGCCTCAAAATTGCAAAAGTGAAAGACTGCTTTGAGGCAAAAGCCACAGAGCACTCGCTGCATTCCAGAATGGCAGCAGCATAGAGAATTTGTTTCTCGGAATCAGGTGCAGAGTGCTCAACGATCCAGACACTCCTACAGCCAAGAGAGAGGAAAGCTTGGCTACTGCTCCAGGTGGCAGCAGTCCTTCGCAGCAACCACATGGAACTGGTTTTAGGTGCATGAAGAGTGCAAGAGTTATGAAGTTAAAAGGATCCCACCCTGATTTCAAGGCCTGGGAAGCTCCTGGGAGGCAGTGAGTGAAGTTGTAAGGATGAAGCCAAAGGTGCAGTGGAGACCCCAGGAGGTTGGAAAAGCCAGGAGCATGGATCATCTAAGGAAAGCTACAAAGAGGGAGCAAAACAGATGTAAGAGAAAGCAAGGGAGCTATGCCAGAAGCGCCATGGCGCAGAGCCACACAAGACCTTTGGAACTCACAACTTGGCACAGACTGCTTTGGATGTTCCATGTGGAGCTACAAGACTTAATGTTTGCCCTGCTAGAGGCTGGCCTTGCTCTAGCAAGTCTTGGTCCCATTCCTTTGTATCCCTGTTTGTACCTTTTGGAATGATAATGTTTATCTTGTGCCATTTAATGTTGAAAGTGTTTTACTCTCTTTTCATTTGTATAGGGGCTCACAGCTAAAAGTTTGCCTTAGATTTCAGAGGAGATTTGGGACTTAGACTTTTCAGCAGTGCTGAACTTGTTAGGACTTTGGTCACTCTTAGAGATGGACTGAATGCCTTTTGCATAAAGGGATGTGTGAGTCTTTGTGGGGCCAGGGATGGAATGTTTGGGGTTGTATCTAGATGTCCCCCGCAATGTGGTCATGGAGGCAGGCTTCTAGAGTTTGTGATTCATGGTACAATGCTAGGATTATGGGTGTGAGTGCTACACCCACCCTGAGGCAGGCAGCCTGCATATAATACAAAGGAGGAAGGAGGCATGTTCTCTCACCCCTCCTTTTTGTTTTTTTGTGGGCTTTTCCCACACTGAGTCCAGATTTGAGGGTTCCCAGAGTGTGCTGAGTACAGGGCACCCAAAGAGAAAGAGTGAGACTGCTGGAGCCAGTACAGGCCAGATGGAGGTGCAGAGTAAGCAGAGGCTCCACCCACATCATGTCCTCCTGAGCCTGCCCGGAAGCTGCCCTGGGTGCCAGCAGCCCTGGGAAGCCACAGCCCACCACACTGGGCTCAGTGTCACCCCCTATCCAGGGGCAGGTTGCTGGCAGTCTCAAGGCTCCTAGCTTCCTCATTGTGAGAAGCTCACATGCTTGAGTCAGGGTCCTATCTCTCCCTTCCTACTGGTGCCTCCTGGGATCTCAAAGGCTGTCTGCTGAGTGAAGGACAGAACCGCCTGAGCTTAGAGGAGAGGAACTCAGTGGACAACCATGAGGGGCTGCCCTCTGGGATGGTAGGGGAGCCCAACACAGAGCCCCATCCACAGAGGCTCCAGGCCATCAAGGAGATGCCCTGTGGTCAGGCTCAGACAGGTGAGATCATCAAGGGTCATGGGAGGGGAGCTTGGAACTTGTCATCAACTGTGTCCCTATGTGCTAGACAGGCTGAGGGAACAGAAGGCCTCTGTGCAGGATTAGCTGTGCCAGGCAGGCCGGCTGGGGCTGGGCTTGAGTCTCATCAGGGTGAGGAATCTGGGCTCAGGACACTCACTGTTTCTATGTAGTTGCTTTTGGGTTTTGTTTGTCCTTCAGTTTCCTAGTAAAGCTTTGTGAAAACACTGCAAAGACTGCTGAATTGGGGGCGGGGGGGGAGTTTTGCTCACACAGGGGCCAGGACTGCTATGGTGAGGGGTTGGCTCATCAGAGGCCCCCACAGAGGGGCAAGGGTGACAGGGAAACGGAGTTGGTGGAGACTGTGGGTGGACTGGGGGGGACCCACCAGGGGGTACTTTCTCCCAAATTCTTCCCAGCATGCGTCCCTGATTGCTCTGCAACCCAACTTCAGCATTCCCAGCTATCACAGGGGCAGGAGGTTCTCCCTGTCCTTCACTGCCTCGACTTTCCATCCCTCGGGCTTTGGCCCAAAACCCTTCTCTGATCCAGGTGGTCACTGTGGATAGCCCCCTGCCCTACCATCACTTTCTATGACTATGACCTCTCTGCCCTGGTGTAGGACTTCTTCACGCCCAGCCCAGGGCTTCCACAAGCTGGGGGTTCAGTAAGCATTCTTTGCCTGAGGCTTTGAGTTCTAGAGCCACAGAGGACCTATTCTACAGCTTGAACATGACTTTATGAGTCAATCACAAAGCAGAACAGCAGAGCCTCTATCTTCTCCTTGGCTCTGAAATATTGCTCTCACATCATATCACAGATGAGCAAACTGAAGCTCAGGAAGGTTATCCCACCTACCTGAGGCCACACCGTGAGGAAGTGGAGCAGCGTCCGAACTCAGTTCCCCTCCTCCTGAACCCCGTATGTAGGTAACTAGGGGCAGCTTCTACCACCCCCTCAGCCCACATCTCCCACCTCTAGGCCCGGCAGCTCACTTCTGGCACTCATCCAGCACGAAGGCCCGAGGGTGGTCGTCTCCAGACATGGTAATAACTGTCTCCCGCTCAAAGGCCCCTGGGCGGGTCTGGTCCACAGTGTGGCGAGTGATGGTGGATGTCGTGTAGCTTGTCCAGTACAGAGTGTCCCAGCCTCGGTGATAAGCCAGCCCTTCTACGGAGCCGACATCTGTGAAGAGACAAGAGCGGCCATGGCTCAGTTGGAGCCAAAGAGCAGGGCCACAAGGCAGCCTGTGTAGGCTGTGTAGCTCAAAGGACAATCTGGGGTTAGAAGGGAAGATGTGGGAGCATATGGGGTACAGCAGAGAGGGCTCAGAGCCCCAATTTCTTCCATGCTACCCTAGTATCACGCACCCATGAGATCCATGGCCACTTTCCTTCTCCCCACCCCCTACTCTCTGCAGGAGCTCTTCTGCCCATTTGAGTGTGCTGCGGATTTCAGGAAGCCGAATGCTACTTGGGTTGGACTGGGGGGTCATCCTGCTTCACTAAAGAACCAAAGGCACAAGAGCAGAGAATGCTGGTGATGTAAGAAGGAGCTGGAGTTCAGGGACTCCCAGCTGTAGGACAGCGTGGCTGCCAGAAGGCGGCACACGCTGCAGCCTGAACAACAGCCCGAAGGGGGCAGCCTGCTGCCTGTGGCTCCCAACCCAGCTAGGATTAGAGTACTGAACTCAGCTTTGAACACTCTTCTCTCCCCCAGCGCACTCCGCTCTCCCAGTAGCAGAGGCTGAACCCAGGGCCTGCACATGGTAAGCATAGGCTCGACTCCTGAGCCATAGTCTCAGCCCCTTAGACACGATACTTTGAGACAAATAATGTGGACAAGAGGGCTTTATGCAGCAGAAATGTCCCAGAGGAGTGGAAAGGACAAGTCTGCTTTTCTCAGTGCCAGGCAGGTCTTTACAGACAGGCTGAAAGACCAAATGAGTCAAAGGTTGGAGCAGAGAGACACAGTGGCACAGAAGGGCAGTTTCTAAAGCACTGAAAGAATGACAGTGCTATGGCTGCAGCTGCTTTCGTGGTGCACAGGCTGCTCCCCCTTGCAGAGCTAAACCTGTCCACACAGCGCCTCAGATCCTGTCTCCTGACAGGAGAGAAAGCAACAGTAGGCAGCCTGACAAGGCACTGAATCCCCAACTCAGGCTGTCCACAGCCTCTGCTGTGAGTGCTGGGCTCCTCTGAGGGGAGCGGGGGGACTTCCTGGGCAACCCTGGGGCAGAGTAGCCCAGAGAGAAGGGAGCTGGGCCCCTCTGACTCTGAATGAAGAGAAACTTCCAGTGGAGCAGTGACGTGGCTGGCTGTTAGGGAGCTGGGGCAGGTGGGATTCGGCACTACGTGGGGCAGGGTGGGCTGGCTGGGGCCTAGGTTGGTGGCGCCCATTGGCCATCTGCCTGGGAAGCCCGGCCTCTGGCTTACTCTCCACAATGGTGATCCTTCCTGAGCCATCATCATTGATTTGCTGGATGTTCCCGAAGTGGATGTCACTGAAGAAGATACGATTAGGGGTGCCCGGGGAGGTGCCTGCACGGTAATCAAAGGCCAAGGCGATGACATTCTTCATGTGTTCAGGGTCCTCAAAGGGCTGCACTGGTGCATTGAGGTTGCGCTCATCGGACAGGTGGATGCTCTTAAGGATGGTGCGCTCCGAGTAGAGCAGGTAGCCAGCATACTCACGACACGATGCCCCGTCTTCTGCCAGCATCCCGTGGGCACAGGCGCAGGCGCGCTGCCCAGAGCCACGGTACAGACACAGCTGCTGGCATCCACCATTGGCCACTGCACACACGTTGGTGCCTGGGGGGAAGGGGTGACAGAGAGCAGGGTCTGCCTGGCAAAGGGCTCTTTGATATAATGCCTCAAAATATCCTCCGTCCCAGGTGGAGGACAGCACCCTTCTCTGTGTTAGTATCCCCAGCTCAAATAATCCTCAGGAGTCTACAGCCCAACATCTGGATATGTCCTAAGCCTCACCATCCCAGGGGGTTGGGGATCACTGGAAAGAGCCCCAGGGGCCTAACATTTCTCTGCCTTTGGCAGAGGTCCCTGGTTACCTCCCTTCCTGACTCACCTTTCTGCCGATCCCGGTTGAAGACTTTGATGTCTTTAAGCTGTACCCCAATGCCAGTTCTCAGGGGCACAGAGTCTGTGGCATTGTCTTTGCTCCCACGCTTGATGGAACCATTGGCATGAGTCCTGGGGGGAAGGGAGGGCAGGGCAGAAGAGGGTGTCGGTGGAGCTGGCAGGGAGGGAACACATAGTAGAAGCGGGCAGAACAGATCCCCACCTGTCACTCCAGTAGATGAAATCCTCAAACACAGACACTGAGAACATGTCCATGTTGTTGCTAGACAAGACCACCTCGCGGTTCTCACCCGTCTCCAGGTCTATGCGCTCGATCTTGTCTGTCCGGGCATCACACCAGTACAGCTTCCCGTCCTGCAGGCCACAGGCAGCCACTGCACCCCAGGGTCATGCTCCCCACCACCAGTAGCCCAGGTGACAGCCAATGTTTGGGCTGCACGAGGCCATCAATTTGGCATTCTCAAGGGCTGGGGAGATAGCTCAATAGAATAAGCGCTTGCCTGGCAAGTGCAAGGTTCTGAGTTCAATCCCCAGTACCACAAAAATAAATAAAATAAAAGATATAACTGGGCAGGTGAGATGGCTCAGCAGTCTAAAGCACGTGTGTCGGGAAGTTTAGGCCACCACAGGGACTGCGGCTTGATCCCAGGCACCACATGCTGCGCTGCCCCCACCCCTCAGGGAAGGCTGAGCCGGCCATGACACAAAACAAATAAATGTGGTTTAAGAAAGTACAATAAACTTTTGATAAAAAAAAAAAATTGGCATCCTCCTCATTCCACTTACTTCAAATCCTTCTGCCTGAGGTGATGCCACCCTCTAGGTGTCCCTCCCTTCCTCTGTTCTGAGTGACTCCCATTGTCCCAGGGGCGGAAAAGATCTACTCCTCTGATCTCATCTTTAGTGAAGCCTCAGGAGGACCCACCCATCAGTTCCAGGGCCGAGTCTGCATCCAAACCTGATAGTCCACTGAGATGCCGTTGGGCCAGCTGATGCTCATGTTAACCAACACCACGCGTTCTGTGCCATCCAGGCGCGACCGCTCAATGCGTGGGTACTGACCCCACTCAGTCCAGAACAAGTACCTGCAGGGTGTAGGTGGAAACTGGGGTCAGGAAATAGGGCCCCATCAGTCAGGACTGTGGCCAAAGTGACAAGGTCAGACCAAGACGACTCTTACCCCTTCTCTGGGTGGACAGTGATGGCCCGGGGCTTGTCTAGACCCTGGGAGATGACCACATAGCGGAAAGAACCATTGAGCCGCGCAACCTCAATGACGTCAAAGCCTTGGTCTGTCCAGTAGATGTTACCTGAGGAGGAAGTTGAGGGAGCTCAGAGAGATGGGTGGGACACATGCTCCCAGTCCCCCTCACAGCCCCTCACCCCTGGCAGCTCCCCACTGGCTCCTGCCTGCTTTCTCCCATCCTCTTTGGGATCCCATGTTGCCTTCGGTCCTCCCCTCTCCTGAGCCCCACTGCTCACCTGCAATCCAGTCCACTGCGATGCCCTCCACACGGCCAATGCCGTTGGTCACCACGTCCTCGCGCCATGTCTGGTCCCGCTTGGCTCGGCTGATGGTGCTCAAGCCCATGTCCACCCAGTAAATGGTGTCATTTTCTGGAGGTGAAGGAGCCAAAACAGGGATGCTCAACAAGACAGGGGCAAGTTGGGGATCAGGAGAGGTGAGGGATGGTAGAGGGGCCAGGTGCTTGGAAGGGGAGATTGTGGGTGGGGGTGGCGCAGTCGTGGCAAGTGTTTCCCCTGGGCCAGCACCGCAGCCTCTCCCTGACCTCAGAGGATGCTACCCCCCAGGCCCTTGGGTCATTTCCAGCATCCTGCACTTCTACTCCTTGAGCCTAAATGACTTACCAGCATGGAAGTCAATGCCAACAGCCAGAGAGGTCCCTGACACTGGGACAAGGGCATCCGACTTGTCAGTAGGATCCAGGGGGATTCCTCGGATTCCCTCATGCACAGAGTACAGGAGAAAGGAGCCCACACCTGAAATACAGGGATACTTTGGGCACATGCCTACCTATGCTTCCGTGTTTTTATCCCTCTCAATATGTTATTCCCTGCTGTCACCTCGGTGGCTTCTGCCAGCCATCGCCCTACCTGCAATACACACACACACACACACACACCCATGGGTGAGTGAGGCCTGGAATGGCGGGGAGGAAGCTCACCTGGCTGATGGGGCAGCAGAGCAGCAGCTCTGGGGTGACCACCTGTAGGACCCCTAACTGCCACTAGAGGGCAGCAGAATTACAGATTTCTCTCCGCATATGTTGCCTCTGCCATCTAAACCAGCCCTGCACCTTCCAAGGCCCTTAGGGAGAGTCTGATAGGATCAGAGCAGACAACCAAGACCTCAAGAATCCAAAAACCTAGATTTCCAGTTTGGCACTTAGCATAACCTTAATTTCCTCTTTGTCCTCCCTTTGCTCTATGACAAACCTCCCAACATCTGAAACAACCTTCCCAGAACCTTTCTCGTGTTACCACTTCTCCCACTTAGGAGGCATCCCAGGATCCTTCCCTGCCTTTATCCTTTTGAGACAGTGTGTCCCCCAGTGAGCACCTCCCCAAATGGGCCCTGGTTGCCTAGGATCTGTGAAAGGCAGATGACTGCTTGGTCAGGAGGGTTTTGGAAACCCCAAGCCACGGCATTCCTTCTCGAACAATTCTTAGCAGACACAAGCGTAGGCAAGGCGCTGAGAGGTTATGCACTACAGAACGCTTTTCAGCTTTGCTCATTCCAGCAAGTTTCTCTCTGTAACATCAACCCACATCAAAGAGGGAGATCCCGAGAGTACACTTTGGGAAATACTATCCTGGGGCAAGCTCGTAAATCAGTTAGCAAGTCCTTGTGAAATGTCTGTGGGACTCAGCCTTCCCTTCAACCCTTTCCCTCAGCCCAGCCACACCCAGTCCAGGCTTCTTGAGAATTCCTTCTCATAGTCTAACTGGTCTAACTGCCTCTTCTCACCCCTCTTCCTGGGCTCATAGCCCCAGATTAATCTCCCAAACACCACTATCCAGGTGTCCCTGGCTGAGCACCTGTGGGAGCCCTGCTCTATCTTATCACCTGGAAGACATGGCTGGAGGGTAGGAAGGACCAGGGTCAAGAATTTGGGCCCAGGTGGAGTGGAGAGGTAAGGCACCCACCCTCGCAGGCCTGCTGGCCGCTCCGGAGGCTGTAGCCGGCTGTGCACATGCAGGAGCGGGTGGTCTCAGACGTGGGCAGGCAGAGCTGGGAACAGTCACCGTTGTTGATGCTGCAGGGGTTGGTACCCTCATGGTCTGGGGGAGGGCAGGAGGCACAGAGAGTTACATGGCCTTTGTGGGGACCTCAGAGCCAGACTTGGGCAGCTCAGGACAAGATGGATGCCAACGTCACCCTAGACCCAGTGCCATCACTGCCCAACCCAACTCCCAGGTCTTCTGTCCCCCTGGCCCCCAGACCTTGTGATCTGGCTGCTGTAAGCCTCAAGGGCACCTTTGTGGGGATGAGGAAAAGGAGTCTCTCTGGCATGTGAGCAGAACCCACCCACTTTCTCCCAGGCCACTACAGGCCCACTGCCCTAGCAGGCTCCTGGCAGCAGCTCTGAAGCCCCTCTCTGACTCCCATGCCTGTTGCCTCTGCACCTTGGACGCCTCACGCCTCACCCCATGCCTACCCAGCTGGATGCTCTCGTCATAGACTTTCATGTGCATCACCAGTGTGGTGCTGTTCCGAAGGACCACGGACCCAGAGCCATCTGCCTTGTTGCACGTGCCCATCTTCTCTGACACCTGGTCTGCCCACCACAGCTTGTCCCCTGGTGTCGAGAGGGGACGAGACTCTTGGGAAGTCCCCACAACCAGCTCTGAAGGGTCTGTGGCTCTAGACAAGTTGCCACCTCCCACACAGTCTGGCTGGTCTAGCTTCCCTCCTGGCTCCCACATGGGGCCTCACCCATGATGGCCAGGGCCGTGGCCTTGCCCAGCTGGCTACGCATGGCGTCGATGATCTCCAGCCCACTCCCATCCAGGTTACAACGGTTGATGGTGTGGTTCCCAGAGCTGATCCAGTAGAGTTTGCTCTCAGGGAAGTCGATAGCCAGGCCTGCAAGAGGCAGGAATGTCACTACAGGGAGCCTGGCTCCAGCTCAGAGAACTGAGGATGTGGGAGGGGTGTGTGCAGCTCTTGGGCAGGGTGGCCAGCACAGGCCCTGAGCTGGGGCAGTGCAGAGGGGCCAGGGAAGGCCCCACGAGCATCCCCTAGTGGTGGAACGTGGGAAAGGCTGAGAGGCGGGTAGCCACGTACCCACGGGGCCCTTCTGCCCACTGAAGAGCAGAGTGCGATTGCTGCCATCCATGTTGGCCATGCTGATGTTGTCACCATCGGTCCAGTATAGCTTCCTGCAGGAGAGTCCCCAGAGGGGAGGGTCACAGTGCCCTTCTTCTAGCCCCATACCGAAACCCACAGCCCTGAGCCCTGGACTGACCCACGCAGTGGGTGGACGACTAGGCCATGGGGCTGCTCCAGCCCCTGCACCACTGCATTCTTGAAGGAGCCATCCAGCCGGGCTACATTGATCTGCTTCTTGTTGGTGTCGTAGCTTGTCCAGAACAGGTTTCGGGACACCCAGTCCACAGCCAGACCGTGGGCATTTGGCAAGTCTGGGGACACAAGCAAGGAGTTGGTGGTCAGGCAGGGCATGTGTTGGGGCTGTGTAGGGTGGAGCCAGCACGGAGTCTGGAGTTTGGGTTAGGAAAGCCGGGTTTGGGCATTATGAGGCAAAGGAGTTGGGCAGGGGCTATCAGGACCACGGGGATCCAGGAGCACGGGCCATGGACTGGTCAGCAGCAAGGGTCACAGAGGTGGGGTGGTGATGGGGGTCCAGGGCTGGGCCACAACCTGCAGAGACGACTGTCTCCACGCCTGTGCCATTGATGAAGGCCCGCTTAATGGCTTGTGTCCGCACGTCAGACCAGTAAACACGCTGCTCACGGGCATCATAATCCAGCACTGTGACATTGTCAATGTCAGGCACCGTGAAGGAGATGATGTAGTTGTAGTAGGGGGCATCCAGGTCCACACCCCGAATCTCCATCTGCCGCGCATATAGCAGGAACTTCTTAAACTCTGTGGGACACGGAGCTGGTCACTGAGGACATCCCACTGCCCACAGTTACCTGTTGGCTGCAAGCCCTGGCCATGAGGAAGCAGTTCCCGGGTGTAGCTTCTTCCGATGGTGCTCATCTCTAGAGTACCTCCTTCTGGGACCCTCATAACAGGGACTCTACATTCACTTAACACCAGGGGACCCAGGGGCCTTGGACCTCCCCTTCAGCCTCAGTTTACCCCTTCTTTTAAGGGGGCCTCCCTACCGTAGCAGGTGGTATTGTCCTTGTGCAGCTTCATGAGGTGGGGGCAGGCACAGGAGACGGTGCGGTTGTAGTTGATGAGGCACAGGTGCGAGCACGGGCCCCGGCCTCCATTGGCCTCACATGGGTTGGGAGCTGAGCAGAGGGGGAAGAGAAGGGGCAAGCACATCCTATGACTTGTGGTCCCTTCTTGGCCTTTCTCACCTGGCCCAAGCCCTCCTTGCTCCTCCTGCTGTTACACCTCCACTGTTGCTCAAGGCTGACTGTTCTGGTTTGTGTCTACAGGTCTCCCCAAAGCCTCATGCAGTCATAGGGTGGGCTTCTAGAATTTTTGATTGATCCATAGTCCAATACTGGAATTATGAATGTGAGTGCTACACTTGACCCTGGGCAGGAATCTTGCATACAATATAAGGGAGGGAGAGAGGATAGCTCTCTACTCCTTTTTGTGCCCTTGTTGCTTTTGTTGTGAGCCACTGTGCCTTGAAGCCAGCTGAGTAGGAACTGAAACCTCCCTAAACTGTGAGCTAAATAAATCTTTCCTTCCTTAATTTTGAGTGTCAGGTATTTTGTCTCAGCAATGAGGGAAAAGTAACCAAGAAGTGGGGCTGTTGCTGTGACTACACTTGATCATGTGGTTTAAGAGCCTTTGAACGGCTTGTCGGAAGAGATAGGAAAGGTTTGGAGATGTCACCTGAGAGTAGCGCTGGAACACCTTAGGCTATTCTGTTTGGGAGATTCTGGTCAGAGCTCAGAAGACTAGAATGCTGACAGAAATCCTGCTGGTAAAGACCAGATCCAGGAGATTTCTGCTGAGAAAGACTACACTGGCTGTTGGACTGCAGACAATGTATGTTATGGCTTGGCAGAAAGATTATCTGCATTTGAGTCCAGAGACTCTGCCTGAGACTGAGATGAAGTGCAGATGACTGATTAATCTGGCAAAAGACCTTGAAGACTGTTGAGGCAGTGACATGAGTATTGCTGTAGGGTTTTAGTCAGATTTATGCTGAGAATCAAGAGCAGAGAGCCTGGTATGATGATGTTGTGAGTATGGTCAGAAAGGAAACTCCAGTAAAGCTGTGCACTGCAAAGATAGAGCTGAGGAGATCTTGATGGCTGAGAAGGAACAGGAGAATACAAGAGATGGCCTGAGGGCATCACAGGAAACAGCACGCCTGTCCCCACCCTCTGCAGCCTCAAAACTGCAAAGGTAAAGACTGCTTTGAGGAGAAAGCTGCTGAGTACCACGTTCCAAAATAGCAGCAACTGCACTGGGTTCCAGAATGGTGGTGGCACAGAAGATTTATAGCTCATAATCAAGTTCAAGGTGCTCAACTATCTAGGTGCTTGGCCCCTATAGCCAAGAGAGAAAGAGCTTGGCTATTTTTTTACCCTGGGTGGCAGCAAACCTTAGCATCATCCACTGCTACTGGTTTTAGATGCATGCAGAATTCAAGAGTCTGGGATAAAGAAGGCTTCCACCCAGATTTCAGAAGGCCTGGGAGGCTAGGCAGTGTGTTCCCGAATGGGCAGTGTGTGAAGCAGAAGGTGTAGTGGAGACTCCAGAAGTTTGGAAAAGCCAGGAACATTGATTATGTGAGGAAAGCTTCAAGGAGGGGGGCAAGGTGGGCCCCAGAGAGAAGCCATGGGAGCTACAACCACTAGAAGTCCCATAGAGGTGGAGGCACATGGAGCTCACCATTTGCCACAGATGTTCAAAGTGGAACTATAAGACTTAATGTTTGCCCTGCTGGATTTTGGACTTGCTTTGGTCCCAGTGCTTTGTATCCCTGTTTGAACCTTTTGGAATGGTAATGTTTATCTTGTGTCATTTAATGTTGGGAGTGTTTAACTTTTCATTTGTTCAGGGGCTCATAGAGAAGTTTGTCTTAGATCTTGGAGACTTGGACTTTTCCTCAGTGCTCTCAGAGATGGACTAAAACCCCTTTTGCATAAGGCATGTACAGGAGTCTTTAGGGGCCTGGGGGCAGAATGTTATGACTTGTGTCAAAGCCTCATGCAGTCATGGGTGGGCTTCTAGAGTTTTTGATTGATCCAGGGTCCAATGCTGGGATCATGGGTGTGAGTGCTACACGTGGCAGGTAGCTTGCATACAATGTATGGGAAGGAAAGAGGCCTGTTCTCTGCTGCTCTCCCTTTGTGCTTTTGCTCTCTGCCACCACCATAAACTGTTGCCCTTTGCCATGGGCCACTATGCCTTGGAGCCAGCCAAGTATGAACTCAAATCTCTACAATCTGTGATCTCAATACACCTTTCCTTCCTTAATTTTGGATGTACGGCATTTTATCTCAGCAATGCGAGAAAAGTAATCAAAACACTGACCCACCCTGTTGTCCCAATACAGTCCCCTCCCCTCCTGTTGAAGTGGCTGCTGGCCGCTTGCTGAGTGCCCTGGAGTCCCAGGTACCTTACCCATGGGCTGCCGGGAAGGGTGGTACACTTGCAGGTCGAAGGGCTGGGTGTTGGTCCTCTGTACCACAGTGACATTGTGGCCAGTCCACTTGTTGGCCTTGGCCAGTGTATTAGTTCGCCAGTCCGTCCAGTACACCTCTCCCCCATACAGTGTCACTGCAAACGGGTGTGACAGGAACTCGTGCCCCCGAAGCACCTCCATGTGGCCGGAGCCGTCGTAACGGGCTGAGTAAATGGCATCTGACCTGAGTGTGGTTGGGGCACAGTGAGGATGCTGGTGGCTCAGGGTGCCCTCCTGGACTCCCCACCTGCTGCACCCTGGTCCACAGGCCTCCTGTCTGAGCACACCGGGGCACTGTTGCTGCCTGAGCCCTGCTGGTAGCCAAGGAAGGCAGACAGAAGGATCCCAACACAGAAACTCAGTAAGTCTAGGTTCCTACCCTCTAAGCTTGATCTTCACCCTAGAACTGCCACCAGCAGAGGCTTTGGCAACGTAAGGAGAGGTGCCCTCTCTGGGCAGGCCAACAGGAAGTCTGTGGCAGCCAACATCCCTGGCAGAGGGCACAGATTTTCTTTCTTCTTTTTTTTTTTCTTTTTGTGCTACTGGGGATTGAACTCAGGATACTGTGCTTGCCAGGCAGGCACTTATTCTACTGAGCTATCTCCCCCAGTCTCTGCAGATTTCAAGTAGAGGGGAGAGTAGAACTTGGATCCCCACAGGTGGCAGGCTCTGCTCTTACCCTCAGCCCAGCTTCTTCTCACCCCAGCCCTCCTCCTGTGGTCCCGGTCCTCTGCCACCTGTGTGTGGTTCTGCATCCTGAGCCTCACCACTGTCATCACTACAGATGCCATGCCCCTTTTCCCCACCCAGGTGTGGTGGAGGGCACTGACCTGGCATCAATCCAGAGGATGCGCTTTTCCAGGTAGTCCACAGTGAGCCCATTGGGCCAGCCTCCAGAGCCAGTTTCCCGGTGGACAGTGCGGCGCCCAGCCCCACTCATGGAGGCTGCTTCAATGCGGGGCAGGCTGGCGTCCCAGTCTGTCCAGAATAGGATTCTGGGGATTGGGTGGGGGGCAGTGTCAGGAGCCTATGGCAGCACATAGGTGAAGGACAGGAGGGCCTGATAGCACTAAGCAGACAGGTATGCCTGGCCAGGCTGAATGGGTCTTTAGGGAACCACAGGCCTAGAAGAGGGCTAGGCAGGGTCCTTACCCATCCCGGGGGTCCAGTGCAATTGCCCTTGGGTGTTCAATGTCACCAGCCAGCAGAGTGGTCCGGAGGGTTCCATCCAGCTTGGCTACTTCAATCTGGTCCAGGTTACTCTCCACCCAGTAGATGTTGCCTGCAATCCAATCCACAGCCAGGCCCTCGGGTGTGGCCAGGCCGTACTGAATCACCACCTCGAAGCTCGTCAGGGCTAGAGAAGGAGAAATGTGAGAAATGTGAGAAGTTAGCATTTCCTCAGACAGGTGAACAGTCGGCTCCTAGGTGCCTCTGCTGCTCACCCTCAACCCTGGCCTCTCTGCCCATATTGCTGAGGAGCCCACATGCAGCCAGGGGCCTCCTGATGCCCAGCTGTCCTCACCTTAGCCCCTTCTCAAGCCTGGAGTGGTGTAACCACCCTCTGCATGCTGTTCTCTGACAGACTAATGGGAAGAGGTCAGAGCAGAGGGTAGGGCTTTGGAGCACAGACCTAGCCTCAATATGAGGAGGACAAAGGTTCCAGAAGACACGCTCGATTCTAATACATATATGTGTATCTTGTGATTTTAGAAGCTCTTTCCTAATGTATCATCATAGTTTACTTAGTCATTCTCTTGCTGATATATATTTGAGATGGTTTTGATTTCTTTTTATAACAAAGAATATCAATTCCACTACTAATATCCCTGATGAATCTTTGCTCAGATGTTACCTTCTTAAGGACCTTTTTTTTTGTGGCTGGCTCAGCCTACCCTGGGGGCAGGGCAGGCATGGCATGTGGTGCCAAGAATCGAACCATAGTCCCTATGATTGCCTAAGCTTGCCTAAGCAGGCGCTTTAAACTGCTGAACTATCTCACTGGCCCCTTAAGGACCTCTTTGCACCATTTAAAAGTTTTTTTTTTTTTTCCCCTTCAGTACTGGAGATTAAACCCAGTGGCTACACACTGAGTTATATTTGCAACCCCTTCTCGTATTTTTTTGTTTTGTGATGGTGTCTCACTAAGTTGCTAAATTGCCCAGGTTGAGCTTGAACTTGCAACCCTCCTCCCTCAGCCTCCCAGAATGCCACAGGTGTGCACTGCCATCTCCAACTTGCAGACGGCTTCGGTCCACTGCTGCTGTGACTTCTTCCCCTGGCCACACAGCAGGGCGGACTCAGCCTGAGATGGTTCAGGTGGCCACAGACAGAAGGCTCTGGTATTCTACCTCACTTGGCTTTTTCCTTTCAACCCTGCAATTCTGGGACTTGGGAATCAAGTTCCAGGCCATTCCCGAGAAAGCCTGATCATTTTGTTAATTATTGGCCTGGCAGCCGTGCTGACTAAAATTATGGGGCATCAGGCACTGAGATCCACAGCAAAATCTAACCCAATTACCAAAAACGTGGGGGATGGAAAGCTAAGGCCTCTGCTTTGGGGCCACTTGGATCTAGGTCTGTGGCTCCGAGTGCCCAAACGCCCCATGTGTCTGCAGTCCTGGCATCAGTCCCTGGCAGCGACAACAGGCAGTCACCTCCATTGTCCAGCAGCTTTCCGCGATAAATCTTGTCCTCCACCACGTCTGTCCAGTAGAGGGCGCTCTGGCTGAGGTGAAAGTCCAGGGCGATGGTGTTGCGCAGGCCAGGCACCAGGACGCTGTAGTCCCCTTTCTGAAGGTCGATGCGGCGGATCTCATGACGGTTGGAGAAGATGATGAATGGCTTAAAAGGGTCTGAAGGTGAACGGATGTGACAGGATCAGCAAGGGGCCTGCTGCCTCTGCTGCCCGGTCCAGACGAAGGTCTTTTAGCCTTGGCATTGAGGCCCAGATAGAAAAACCAGCCTTTGGCGTTTGGCCTCCCAAGCCCAGCGCACCACAGCCTCCCCCTCGGGGGGGGGGTGGGGGTGGGGTGGGGGGGTGGGCGGGGGGCAAGGGCTGCCTCAGCCTGCCCCGCCACCTCCCACCATGCTTACCCAGACTGCGGCAGCTCTCGCCATCAGGCTCCAAGACCCAGCCTTCGTAGCAGGAGCACTTCACGCTGAACTTGTTCTGGTCACACTTCTGGCTGCACTTGAGGTGCTTGGCACAGTAGCTCTGGATCTGGCAGGTGTGGTTGTCGGGGCCCAGCTCCATGCCCAGAGGGCACGAGCACACAATCCCTTCCCCGGGTGCCACGGAGCAGTTGTGGCTGCAGCCACCGTTATTCAGAGAGCACTGGTCTGGGGGGGGAGGCAGGCAGGGGTCACGGGCCCAGGGTCAGAATCTGGGAGCAGGCAGGACCACAGCCCTGTTGCGCCCCAAGTCCTGTGTGGCCCAGATCAAGCCTGGCACCCTGCCATGGCCTTTTCTCCATTCCTGCCAAGTCTCTGCCTCAGGGATTCCCAGCCTCCTCCAGGACAGGGTTGGGACCTTGGCACCTGACATCTGATACCACCCAGCCTTCTCCCCATGTCTCTGATCGCTATTCGCCTGTCCCTTCTTGATCTACCGCCAGGACCCCAGCCTTTTGTCTTATGGGAAGGTCTTTAAGTTCAGGCCCCTTTTTCTGATCTCTTCTGACTTGGGAGACTAGGGGTGGGCTGCAGTAAGAGGACCTGGGGTCCCTGCCACAGTCTGGAGCTTGCTGGCCGCACTCACAACCTGTTATCAGGCTCTGGGCCAGTCCCAGCTGGCCTTATTTCTGACTCCTCTCCTTCCCAGGAGCTGGGAGCCTGCCTGGCTGGACACTGCTCTGATCCTCACCCCAAGTCACACCACATGGCCTACTTTGACCCCTGAGCTCCCCTGATCTTATTCCGTTGTATCTTGAACGTGTGCCATCCTCCCCGACCTTCTCAATCACTCCTGGGATCCGTCCCCCCGACCTGTGCTGCGTATTATTGCTGAACCCCAGGGGCTTCATCCCTGAAACCTGTGCCTCCTGCTCTGCAGCATGACTGTGGGGGATCTGTGCCTGCCAGCAGGGGTGCACTACACTGTCTGCACTGTCTGCTTTAGGAGCAGTGTAACCTTGGACAAGGTTATTTAAGCTTTTTGCCTTTGTTTTCTCATCTGTAAAGTGGAGCTGTAATAGCCCCCATTTTGGGGGGCTGGCTCATGGAAAATGCTGTAAAAGCACGAGACGCTTCAACACAGCTCTGGGTGCTGCCAGGTCCCGGTCCCAGACCTCTCCCCGCAGACCTGCCCTGGCTGGTTCCTTCCCCATTCCCCCGGCCCCAGGGCCAGGCCCAGGCCTCACCGCAGAGCTCGCCCTCGTCAGAGCCGTCTCCACAGTCGTCGTTGCCGTCGCACAGCTTGTCAGGAGGCAGGCAGACCGAAGTATTGTTGGCACAGGGGTGCGAGGGTGGCCTGCAGGCCAGGGACTCACAGTTCTCCTCATCTGAGTTATCTTCACAGTCACTGTCACCGTCACACACCCACGCTTTGCTGATGCACCGAGCTGAGAGATGGGTGCAGAATGAGGGCCGGGCCTGGGGAGTGGGAGTCTCGATGCCCTTCTGCCCAGAGCCAGTGAGCTTCTCTAATGGGGTTAAGACCACAGTACCCTGGGGTTCACTAGGAATCCTGAGACTTTTTTTGGTCAAATTCCGTAGTCGACAAAGTCATAAGGCTCTGCGGGAAATGCTGAGGATCAGTTCCAGCAATGGCTGTGACTCCCAGGGTCCTTTGTGTGGGCCATGAGTGATATATAGGCTTTGTCTGTGCTGTTTTGAGTCACACTGTCCCCACCCTAGACCGTATTGTCCCCACCACTGCTCTGCTGTCGACGTGATCTCCTCCTGTCCACACGGTCCCATTTTGGGCTCCCTCTGACCCTCTTATTCACCTGAGTCCTTGCAGCCAAACTTGACATTTGGGTCACAGACGTGGGTGACTCCCTCACAGCTCTTCTCGTCACTGGAATCCATGCAGTCAGTGTCACCGTCACAGCGCCACCGCAGGGGGATGCACAGGCCATCCAGCCGGCACTGGAACTCGTCAGTATGGCAGCCTCCAGGAGGCCTAGTAGCTGCAGGGGGACAGGAAGGGCCTCAGGAGAGGCACACAGGTGGGGAGAGCTTCCCACTGTGCCAGCCCACCTGGGGCTCTGAGATCCTTGGCAACCTGGAGAGATCCTTGGGAGTGCCACCTAGTGCCACCCTCAGACGCTGCACCTCCAGGGGCCCAGCAACTATCTCATCTAAATTTCCAGTTGACATGTGGGCTCTCTATTTGACAAGCTATTTGCCAGGCCAGAGTTCAAGTGCCTCCTGCCTTAGCCTTTGTTTCCTTCGTCCATCCCACACAGATCTACTGAGTGGCAGTTGTGGACCAGGCACTGTCCCAGGTGCTGGCAGTGACTAAGACAAAGTCCTTGCCCCTGTAGGTTCAGGTTCTGGTCGGGGGAGAGATAATGAAGACACAGGACACAGGTGCAGAATGTAACTTTGGATACCGTGAGGGCCACGGAGACGAGGGCTTGAGGGAGCTGCATGATGCTTTAGCTAAGAGGGTCAGGGGAGGCCTCTGAGCAGGGCCTGAGTGGTGGGACAGTGAGGCCCAAGGTCACCCAGAAGACACTCTTAGCAGAGGGAATAGCTAGAGGGCAAAGACTCTAAGGTAGCACTCGGCTGGGCTGGGCAAATTCAGAAAATGCCCAGGAGGCTGACAGCTGGAGGGGAGGGAGGGGGAGGACAAGTAGCAGGAACACAGGTCAGAGTGGGGGAAGGGGCTGGGACTTACTCACCTGGGCGAGGAGCCACAGTGTGAGTACCACCCAAGGAGAAGCAGGTCGCTGGTGCTGTGCTGAGCCTCACGCACAGGCCTCGGCGGTGTGCCCTGCTCCTCCACCCTCCCTGCTACAGCATGGCTGCCACAAGACCTTAGCAACAGCTCTACGCTTCCTTCCTTTCCTCAGGACCTCTTGGCAATCCAATCTGCTCTCAAGGCTTGAGTCCTAAATCATGTCTCCTCCCTTGCTGCTGTCATAATCTTTCCCCTTCAGAAGTCTCCTTCCTCGCCGCACGACTGCAAGCCTTCTCAATCTAACTGGCCCACTTGGCCCCATCATCACTCCTGGAGAAGTGCTCAGTCTCTCCTCTCAGTCTAAATAAAGGGCTCTCCAGGCCACCCCATTCCCTACCGGAAGTCCCTCCCTCTAGCTCCTTTACTGCAGCTTAATACCTCCTCAAGGCCCTGTGACACCCCACCTCTTCCTGAACAGTCCCGGGCCCTTGCGGCTCAGCACTGCAGTTAACAATCGCTTCCAAACCGGACACCCTGATCCCTTGGGCCGGGCCTCAGTATCTCATCCCATTTCACAGAGGAGGCCCGGGCTCAGAGGAAGCTGCCTGTCCAGTCTGCCTGGCTTATGGAGAAGGACCAGGAGTTCTTGCTACAAAGCCCACAGGGGCTTCATCTTAGGATGTCAGAGCAACGACAACTATCCCTGTCACTCAGTCCTTCTTAGAGATGGCCCTGCAGACTCAGAGACTGCCTTTCCTGACCTCCCTGTGGCCCCAGGCCCCCCATCTTGGCTAGTTTTATGGTAGGTGCCCAGTGGCACTCGGTACTGTCCCTGCCTGTGGGGGAATCTGCCTTAATCCCAGAAGGCAGAGGTGGCAGGCTGATGGCCCAGGGCCAGATGCAGCCTACAGAAAGATTTGAGCCTATAGTACTTTAAAAAAATTATAAGCAGACTGTCAATGGCTATAGGTTCACCTATTTTCAGAAAAGATGCTAAAGTCCTAACCCATGATACCTGAGAACAAAGCCTTATTTGGAAAGTGTCTTTACAGACAGTCAATTTAAAATGAGGTCATCAGGGTGGGGCCTAATTAAGTTGACTGGTATCCTTATGTAAAGAGAAAATCTGGACCGAGAAATAGACACACTCAGGCAAGACACCACGTGAAGACGAGGCAGGGATAGGCCCAAGTGTCACAGGTCCAAGAAGGTCAAAGGTCACTAGCAAGCCAGTGGAAAGAAACAAGGGGACCGGCCTGAGCAGTGGCCCTTCTCGCCGCAGCCTCAGGAGCAGCCCTGCTGACAGTTTGGTTCCAGATTTTAAGCTTCACAACGGTGAGACAATATATTGCTGCTGTTTAAGTGATCCCATCTACAGTACTCTGTCAGAGCTGCCAAAGGTCACTAGCAAGCCAGTGGAAAGAAACAAGGGGACCGGCCTGAGCAGTGGCCCTTCTCGCCGCAGCCTCAGGAGCAGCCCTGCTGACAGTTTGGTTCCAGATTTTAAGCTTCACAACGGTGAGACAATATATTGCTGCTGTTTAAGTGATCCCATCTACAGTACTCTGTCAGAGCTGCCCTACGAAGCATTTACATTTCATATAAAAATCTTCATTTCTTACTTTTCTAGAAGCCAGGGCAACCTTGGGTCTGTAGTTCTCCAGGGTAACAATGAGATACAAAACAAACAGACCCAGTGGGGGGCCAGGAAATGCATCCTCACACATTCCTCCCATTAGCCTCCTTTTTTTCAAGCTACTATTTACCAAAACAACCCTGCGCAGACAGTGCTTTTCATGAGTGAGCTCATTAAACCCTGGTATCAGCACAGCGATGACAGTGCTATTATTACCTCACTTTGCAGAGGAAATTCAGAGGCCCAGGGAGATTAAGCTGCTTGCCCAAGGCCACTCAGATAACGTGTTGCAGAGCGGGAGCTCGGGGCCACCCAGCTGCAAAGCCCCTGCTTCTTGCAGCTTTGACCAGCTCCCTCTCCCACAGGGCTGGAACCTCCTGAAGGACAAGAGCTGGGCCTCGGCTATCTCAGGTTCCCAGATAGGGACCAACACACAGTGGCAGGTGCACGCTGGATGGGCAGATTGGGGGACCCAGTGGGCATGATCTCATCCAACCCAGGGGCCCTGGGGGCCCACCCTGGTTGGTGCAGTTGGCATGTGTTTCATCACTATAGTCCCCACAGTCGTTGTCTCCATCGCAGGTCCAGTGTTCAGGGATACAGCGCCCGCTATTGCACTTGAACTGGGTGCTAGAGCAGGAGTGGCTACAGCCGGCCTCGTCACTGTTGTCCCCACAGTCATTGTCTGCAGGAAGGCAAGAAGGGGAGATGGAGGAAGAGGTCAGCGGGAGCTTCCTTCTCTGTAAACCTGGCTTGACCTCCACCTCCTCATCCCCACCCATGGCCCACCCCAACCCTCCCACAGAGAAAAAAAACAAACAGAAAAGACACAGAAACTGCATAGACTGCAGCATGCACCATGGCCCACGGGGCTGGGACAGGGAGATGGGTGGGCTCCAGGCGGCCCCTTCCTTGAGTCTCAGAAAGGCTGGGGCGGGGGCAGAAAATACTGCTTTCCCCTTTTCAATAAGGTGTGAGAACAGGATGTGCTTCCGGGGGATAGGCAGGGCTTCTCTAGCTGGCTGGGGGTCCTCTGCTGGACTTGGAAGGGCTTCATCGGGCCTACCCTAAGCTTAGGCATGGCTGCATACCTGGCCTGGGCTGGCCCACAGGGGTGCCTGCAGCTGGGACGACAGGGGCTCTTGGGGCAGGGTTCCTAGGCCTGCTTCCTAGGTCTGGGGGTAGGAGCAGCTGGACTTCACTGTGCAGCTACGGACATGTGGGAAGAATGGCATTTGTTTGTGTTCCTATCCTGTGGGTTGTGTTCCTATCCCTTTTCCAGTTGGATTTAATTCCCTAACCCCCTCTCGCCTTGTCCTGGCCTTCTTGACATCTCTCTGTCATCTCTCCTCTGACTGGCCCCCTCTGCCCTCTCTGCTTCTCTCTCTTCTCTCTGCACTTTTTCCTAGCCACTCTGGAACAAGGTTCTGGGAGTGATGGGGGGCAGTGAGGCCAGCTGGCACTCTGGGGTGATGGTGCATGTGCTTCTATGCACTGACCGGCAGGCTCAGGACAGGTCTTTTCGTCAGAGCCGTCCCCACAATCCTTCTCTGAAACACAGAAACCGCCAGGGCAACCATTGGCACGGGAGACACGGCAAGGAGGAGGGCAATATGGCGCGGACCCAACCCATCCTCACAGAGGAGCCAGGGCTGGAGCTGCTGGGGCAGCACAGCACAACACAACACCACAGCGGACACGACAGAGCCCGAGACGGGACACAGACAACCATCACCTGCTCACATGGTTACACACTCGGTGGCCTCTGAGGCTCAGGGCCGACGGCATCTGCTCCATGGCTGGATGCCAAGTGGGCTCTGGGCCTGGAGCCCAGAGCCTGGGGTACACTAAGGACCCCAGTGATGGCAATATGCAGAGAGAAGGGAGCTGGGCCCGGGGCTCTCCTTGTTCCGTCCCTCTGGTCCTTCTCCATCTCTCCCTTGCCCCTGAGCCCTGCCCGAGGGCAGATGACTCAGGCCCTGCCTGGGAGGAGTGGTACTAAAGATCCTGGGTATAGTCTCTTTTAGTCCACCCTCGCCCCCTGGCCCCACCGCGTTTCTGGCTCGTCTTTTCTCCAGGTCCACCCATCAGGGCTTTAGTGCACTGGAAGAACGCCAGCTTGACTCTTAACATCTCTTCCCTCGCTATCCAGGGGCTGCATGTGGCTCTAGGTTTCCTAGGAATCAGAGTAGATGAAGAGAGGCAAGCTCTTACCATTGTCACATCTCCAGTTGATGTTGATACATCTGCCATTGTTGCAGGTAAACTGAGTCAGGGGGAAGCAGGTAGGATAGGCTGTCAGGGAGAAAGAGTAACTGAGCAGGGCCCTAAAAAGTATACAACATCAGGGGCCGGCGAGATGGTTCAGCGGTCTAAAGCACCTGCTTAGGAAAACTTAGGAACTGGAAGGACCGCGGTTCAATCCCCGGCACCACATGCTGTGCCAGCCCCAGCCCCAGGGCAGACTGAGCCAGCCATAACACAAAAATAAATAAATAAATAAAATAAATTAAAAAAAAAAAAAGTATACAACATCAGCCAGGTGTGGTGACACATGCTGTAATCCTAGCACTCTCAGAAGCACAGGATCACAAGTTCAAGTCCAGTCAGGGTAACTTAGTAAATCAATAAGACCCTGTCTTACAATAAAAAAAGGGCTGGGGAGATAGCTCAGTGTGAAGGCCCTAGATTTACTCTCTTAGTACCAGAGAGAAAAAATCAGAATCAAAAACACAACAGTGTCTCCAGGGATTCTCACTAGCTAACAGCCCTTGGCCCAGTCAAACAGGAGAGGGAAAGCAAGCCCGGGTGCTTAGCAGGACACCCTGCCCACTAAACCAAACTAGGCACGACACCGGCCCTGGGCTGAGCATTTTTGGTGCCTGAGCTCCCTGAGCCCCACATTAGTACTGAGCTATTATTAGCCCCATTTGATAGACAAAATTCACTGAGGCTATGAAGCTCCAGTAACTTGCTCAAGGCTGCCAAGATCCGAAGGGTCCCCCACCCCAGGGCCAGCCCAGCCCTCCTGCTGCCCCTCTCACCACAGGAAGCCGACTCATCAGAGCGGTCGCCACAGTCATCATCCAGATCGCAGGTCCAGGAGATTGGGATGCAGCGGCCACTGGCACAGGAGAACTGGTTGGGTGGGCAGGTGCGAGCTGGTGGCAGGAGCAAGCGCTCGTCATCCCAACTGTCCCCCGTGTCCTTTCCTTCCCTACCTGTCTCTGCCCTTTGAGACCATATTCCCTCCACACTCACTTCTCCTGGAGAAGCTCAAAAGCACCTTTGTGGTCTCTCCCTGGTGTCTTACCCCCTCTCAAGGGATCTCCAATGAGAGGATCTGCCTCGCCTCACTCACGTCCAGTCTAGAGCTGTGTGCGCCCTGGCCCCTGCACGCCCAAGCCTGCCTGCGCTTGGATGTGGGATGGGGGAGACCCCTCCTCCAACCCAGGGCCCCATTCCCTCTTTCTGGGATGCCTGGGCACTTTTCTTTCTTCCCAGAGGCCCCTCTGTCTTCCCAGCCCTGGCTTCCCATTCCACACCTGAGCACGTAGCGTTGGACTCATCCTCACTGTTTCCACAGTCATTGTCCCCATCACAGAGCCAGCGGTTGGGGATGCACCGGTTGTTCTCACACTTGAATCGGTCCGAGGGGCAAGTGTGCTGATCTGGGGAGAGAACAAGTCAGGTGTCAGGGAGGGGCTGAGGTCCCCAACTCTGCACCCACCAGGCCTGGGACACGTGACGTCAGAGCCGCTGTCCTTGAGGCTGCCTCTCCAAGACTGGAAGCGGGGGTGACTCACGGCAGAGTGCCGGGGCTTCGTCACTGTTGTCCAGGCAGTCATTGTCTCCATCACACTTCCAGCGCTCCTGGATGCAGCGGCTGTTGGCACAGGCAAACTCGCCTGGCTGGCACTGGGGTGGGGGCACGTAGGATGGGTTCGCTGTGGGCACCACAGGAGTGTGGGGGGAAGGTCAGACCCAGGTCACGGGCTAAGCGCTGAGTCCCCTGTATGCTTTTGTTAATTTCCTATGTTTTACAGAATGGTTGTTCCTATAATTCTTCATGGACAAATTACTGGATGAGGGCTGGAATTGTTTCTCAAGCAACATTGATATTTACTTTAGTTGATAATTGCTATATTGTATGTAATCTGAGAATAAAAAGCTTCCATAGGGCCCTATACTTTTGTCCCTACTAAGCAGGCCTCTCCATGTCTGCTTCGTGCCACCTCCCTAAAATGTCTGTTCGAAGAACAGTGTACTATTCTTCACTGTGAGGGCAAGGCTAGCCTGGGCTACATAGGCTGTCTCAGAAATAAATAAATAAATAAATAAATACGTGCTCTAGGCCAGACTCTTTTACGGGGAAGGGGTTAGATTTGTTCTGTCTGAATTCCTGTTGTAATTTAAGGCGTTGGTTTCTTCCTCTGTAAAGTGAGGATAATAGAAGTGCCTCCCCCAGGTGAATGTTTAAGGAAAAAGTTAATGTACAGGAAATGAATACGACAGTGCAGCACACATGCCATGTTCAGGAAACGTGGGCTGCGATTCTAACAAAAAACTGGAAGCCACGTAAACATCCAATAGCAAATACGTGGCTGAGTAAATGATAGGATGTTAATCAATGGCATAGGTTTTAGCTACTCAAAATGCTGCCTACGTATTCATGACATGGTATCAAGTGACAAAAGCAGGGGCAACAGTATATGCAGCATGATTCCACTTAGGGAGAAGTCTGAGAGAGGGTTTCCCAGACTGGCCAGATGAAGACATCAAGGCCCTAAATTATAGCAGGAAGTCAAAGTTTGCAAGTCTGATCCAAAACTGGTAACAGTGCCTACTTAGGGGTGGTAGAATTTGGGGTGATTTGTACTTTCATCTTTATATTTTTCTATTATGTATGCTTATTTATTTTTACAATAAGAATGACCCATTTTGACTTTAATTAAAAAAATTTGTTTTCAGGGCTGGCCAAATAGCTCAGTGGATTAAAGCCCCTGCAAGCAGGCACAAGGGCTGGAAGTTTGATCCCCAGGCCTGCTGTGCCAGCCCCGCCCCCAGGGTGTGCTGAGCAGGCAATTGAGACTGGGCATGGTGGCGCGCACCTGTAATCCCAGCTCTTGGGAGGCAGTAAACAAGCATATCACTAGGAGTCCCATCTAGTAGTGAGACCCTGAACACCCTGGAGACCCTTCCCTAAAAATAAAAAAAAAAATTAAAAATAAATAAATAAAAATTGCAATGCTGAGGATCAAACCTATAGCTGTAACTATTCAGATACTCTCAGACTCTACATATTTACGTATCTACTTATTTTATTTATTTATTTATTTATTTTTTGCGGGACCGGGGTTCAAACTCACGACCTTGCACTTGCCAGGCAGGCACTTGTGCCTCGGAGCTATCTCCCCAGCCCCTATTTACTTATTTGAAAGTGAGGCCACTTAATGTAATGCAATAAGTGTTGGAAGTGTGACTCAGTGGTACTTGCTTAATACATGCAAGGCTCTGGGTTAAATGCCTAGCAGTGCAAAAATAAGATAAGATAAGATAAGATAAAATAAAATAAAATAGCATGATAGCTTGGCGTGGTGGCTCTCGCCTGTAACCCTAGCACTTGGGAGGCTGAGGCAGGAGGATCGGTGCAAGTTTGAGTCCAGCCTGGGCTACAAAAGTGAGCTCAAGGCCAGCTTGAGCTGTATAGTGAGACCCTGTCTCAACAAAGACAAAAAAAAAAAAAAAAAAAAAAGCATGATGACAACGCAGATAATGCTATGATAAAAATGAGCCTAAAGGGGCAGAACATATTTTATTTACAGCATGATGAGAACTGTGTAAAAACCAACACTGTATCCCATTTAAGGAAGAATGGAGCTTAATTTACCATCACATTAACCACACAGTGGTGTTTGTTGGTGAGATCTGGGTTTTTTTTTTCCCTTGTAATTTCCACAGTATTTTGAACTACTATTACTTTACTTTAATAATGGGGAATTACAGTTAAAAGGAGAATGTTTTCCCTCTTCCACAGCTGTCCTGTTCCTCATTCAGTTGACCCAACCTCCACACCCTCCCAGGTTCTCCTACTCTACCACACCCTTTTTACCCCTTCAGCACCCCAACCTCTCAGCGTCATCCCCCACTTCCTGTTGGTCCTACAGGGCACCTCTCTGCTTTCTTAACCTCTGACTCAGACCCTAGGGCCTCCCCTGCCCTGTCTGTGATACCTTCCGTGGGGGCACTTTCCCAACCCCTCACCCGAGCCAGGCCCCTCGTACCCAAGCAAGTGACACCATCTGTGCCCAACACCTGGTCTTCTGCACAGGCGCACTGGCGGCTCCCAGGCGTGGCCAGGCACAAGCTGCTGCAGCCGCCATTGTTCACTCGGCACTTGTTGGTGCCCACTGTGGGAGACAAGTCAGGGAGCGCAGGGATGGGTGTGGCGGGCTCAGAAAAAGCCAGAGAGGAGCGGCAAGAGGATCAGGGAGGAGAAAAGTATAATGAAGATATGGAAGAGGAAACATCAAGGGAAAAAAAGGGCTCGATGAAGAGGGACACAGGCAAGGAGCAGGAGGAGAAATGGGACACGTGGAGTGAAGTTGGGTGAAGCTCCTCAGAAGCTCAAATGCAGGACCTAAAATCCCATTGCCCCACCTAGGTCCCATTCTGCCCTGAACCTTGCCAAGGATCGTACCTTGCTGCTGCTGGGCATCATACATGCGGATCTCAAAGATAGGGGGCCGCTCACTACGCAGAAGGGTCACAGTGGGGGCTGCGCCTCCTGTACCCCGTTCCAGGCGGTAGACACTGCCACTCCGGTACTCCGTCCAGAAGAGGTAGTTGCCATGGTGACATAAGCCAAAGGCATGGTTCAGTTCAGGACCCTCGTATACAATCTAGGAATGGAGGGCACGTTTTTGAGGAGTTGCAATGCCTGAGAAAGGCCCAGGGGATCACAGCTGCCCTCATGTGTCCACGTCAGAGGTCAGCTCTTGTTTTCTGCATGCAATGAGATGCTGGACCTGCCTCCTGCAAGGATGCTGAGGGGAGCTTTTCCAGACTGTCCTCTCTTGGGCTGACTCATATGCATTTCTGTACACACACACACACACACACACACACACACACACACACTGAGCAGAAGCCAGAATTCATCCATTCATTTCTCCATCTAATAAACACTTAGCAGGGCTGGTGAGATGGTTCGGCAGTCTAAAGTGCCTGCTTAGGCAAGCTTAGGCAACAGCAGGGACCTCAGTTTGATCCCCAGGACCACGTGCTACACCAGCCCCACCCCCAGGGCAGGCTGACCTGGCCATAAAAAAATAATAATAATAATAATAAAGCATTTAAAAATAATAATAAACACTTAGCAGGATCTACTAAGGGCTAGGATATGGCAGACACTGAGAGATGAAAAAGCTGGGGGCTCACTTTTGAGCACCCACCGCCTCATGGGGGGCAAACACAGGTAAGCCAGTGGGGACAAGGGGACTGGAGTCAACACCCTGGAGGAGGTGGCCTCTGGGCAGTGTGCCAGGGAGGAGGAGCTGGTGTGGACTCCTGGGCAGCAAGGCCTCAGAGGGCAAAAGCATCACAATGTGTGCAAGGAAGTACAAGCTGTCTGGTGTCGCTTATTCAAAGAATACTGAGATGCAGGAATAGCGGGAGAAGTGAGACATCAGAGGTACTCCAAGAGCCATCTCACCCAGGTTCCTCGCGTGCACACCTAGACATTCCTGGCTCATGAAGTGCACAACCACTCAAAATGTCAAGCGCCCCTATATGTCATCCTCGGCCTGTCCCACTTTAGGGCAGACACACATCCAGCTATGCCGTAGTCTGCTCCATGGGCAACACAGCCACATGACACATTAACAGGAAAAGTTCTCAGACTAAACAACACAACACATAAGACATCCAAGCTCACAGGTGCACACATCTATAGAGACACATGTAAGCATATGCAAAGCACACAGATCAGGACTACACATACCCACATACTCACACAAAGCCTTACATACATAAGCAGGGTGTGGAAATGTACACAGGCCTGCCCACCTTCCGGTCTGTGCCGTTGAGCAGTATGGTCTCGATGCGGTCATAGAAGGCATCCACCCAGTAGAGGCGCCCCGCTGGGATGTCCAGGCTTAGCCCATTGGGCCAAAGCACTGTCTTAGAGGTGACAAAGATATCTCGGTGTGAGCCGTCCATCCAGGCCCTTTCCAGCCGCCCTCGCCGACTGTCCTTGGGGTCCTCCTCCCAGTCCGTCCAGTACATCCACCTGTGGGCAGTGACTGGTCAGCACCACGAGGGCCACCCCTGCCATCAACAGCCTCCATGATCCTATTGGTGGTGCCCAGGGCTCCTGCTATGGATCTTCCTGTCCTGCTCATTCCTGGACCAAACACAGCATTCATTTCCACCTCTATTCAAGCAACATTTGCTGAGTGGCTATGGTGAAGTGGCACAGTTCTGACACCCAAGGGTGCAGTAGAGATCAACTCAGCAAGGCCTCCACTCCCAAGGAGCTTACAACCCACAAGAAACAAGTCAATCAAGAAGGTCCTATCAGGGGCTGGGGATACAGCTCAGCAGCACAAGCTCCTGCCTGCCAAGTATAAGGTCCTGAATTTGATTGCAGCAACCAAAAACCAAAACAAACAAACAAAAAAGAATGTCCTATCAGAGTGACAAAACCAGGGCATCAATGAAATGGTGATGGTCTGGAGGGTGGCTAGGCAGCAGGCATCAGGTGAATACTGGCAAGGGTTACAGACAAGCCTTCTCTGAGAGGGTTGCATTGAGCTGAGACCTGACACCGAGAGGCTCTAGATCAGATCTGCAAGCATCTAGGAATTCTTCAGAGGATGTCTAAGAGCAAAAGCCCTTAGGCAGTAGTTTCTGGGATGTCTGTCTCAGGATCAGGATAGGCAGTGGGGGCAGAACTTCCAAATGTAGGAAGTGAGCTACAGGTAAGGTCAGAAAGGCTCCAGGCAGACCCGTGTAGGGTGGGGCCACTCACACAGCCTGATAAGAGACACAGGGCTCATTTTAATGAGAGAGGGGCAAGCAGAGGACTCTGGGCTGGGAGGCAGCATCGGGTTCCCATGTAAGTGTTTAAGGCCTTACTCCCATTGCTTGAAGACAGGGACACCTTTTCCCTTTTCAGCCCCCCACTCCTACTTAAGTGACCTGCCTCAGTCACCCTGCCTGCTTTGCTCTCATTCCCCAGTTCCCTGAGGCCCACACACTCCCAAATCCTGCCACCCGGATGCCTGGGAGGACTCACCCGTTGAGTGGATCCACCACAATGGCCCTGGGGTGTGTCATCTTGCCTTCTATTAAGGTCTTGCGGGTCTGAGCAGCTTTCTCCAGCCTGGCCACACTGATGGTCTTCTTGGGCCCATCATCCGTCCAGTACAAATTGTCCCCCATCCAGTCCACAGCCACACCCTCCACATTATGGATGCCTGTAGGGGCCCAGGGAGAATGAAGGCCAACATTGAGAGAAGTTCTGAAGTGTTGGCCCCTGGCTCTGCAGGATACAGGGCGCTGGGAGCACCTGGGACCAGGTGGGGGGCACAGGAAGCACCTGGTGCCCTGGGTTGGGGGAGGTGGCCCGAGGGAGGATCAGGGAAGACCACTTGTGCCGCCACGTGTGCGCTGAAGGACACCTCGCCAAACTGCACCGAGCAGCCAGGAAACTACACGGCTGACGCAGGGTCCTGCGTGAGGGCATGTCTGGGTCTGAGCTTGGGTAGACAGCTGAGGCAATGTGTATGTGGCTCTGGGCACAGATGTGATGCTTCATCCTAAGACTAAAAATCCTGAACTAACAAAACGAATAAATCAGGAAGTGATTTTTCACTTAGCCCAAAGGCTTCAACTCCAGTGTCCTTTAAATAGCAGTTCCCCTGCTCTAGACCACCCCAATCCTTTCCTGCTGAGGGACTTATGATTTCCTCACAGGCTATGGTTGGTGGCTGCTGAGGTTCTCTGAGCCTCAGTGGATGGTCAGAAGCAGGACAGAGGATGGCACCTGACATCAGCCAGACCGACCAGTTAGAAAGCAGATCTTGGGACCCCAAATGAAGATTTGGGACAGAACTTGTGGAGCCCAGGGTCCTCCATGCACATGATGTTCAGGAAGACAGTGCATGGCAAACTTGCCTGAGCAGCTCTCAGAAGGAAAAACTGGATGTGATTCACAAACGCAATTTTCTCGGGACACACAACAGTGCAGTTTGGTGGCCATGTGTGGGTGTGCCCTGCTCCAGTCTGGCAGGCCAGGCTCTGATTCAGGGCCTCAGGCCCCATCAGCTGTGTGCTGCATGCAGCTCCAGGGCTCTGAGCCAATGGCAAAGAGACCCTGAGTTTTCCCAAGGGCTGGCAAGGACAGCCCACGCTGCCTAACCCATCCATCCTCCTGCCTCTTTTCGGCTCAGCCAAGAAGGGGGTCAAACAGGGTTCAACCTGTCTATCCCCTCATCTCCATGCCAACCAACCTAGCCAGCCAGTCAGCAGGGAATTCTGCATGTGGAGAGGGCACTGTGAAAGATGCCCACACCCCGGACCCAGATTGCTCCCTATCCAGGGTGCCATGTCTCTCAGAGCCCCACCCGACTGTCTCCCACTTTGGACACTCTTACCATCCTTCAGGATGGTCTCCCGCTCAGTCCCATCAATCTTCTGGCGGCCAATGAGGTAGCTGGTGGTGTCAGCAAAATAGATGAAGCCAGTCTCTGCATGGAAGTCCAGCGCCCGAGGATTCATGAGGTTCTCAATGGGGATCATGTGCTCATCCGGGACCTTGGCCCCCATGTCCATTCCCCGGATGATGCCTGGCCGGCCTTTGCCATACACGAGGAATAATTCATGCTCTGGCTCTAGGGCAGGCACAAACAAAGTTGCACACAGAGATGCACGGACACAGACACATTTGCATGCAGCTTCACTCCACCCCCACCCCCAGTCTGGACCCCCGGGGCTGTAATAACCAAGCTATGCTGAGTCAGGAGCCACAGGACAGGCAGGGCTCTGAGTCAGAAGGACAAAATACATACACTGACATGTTCACTCAGGGTCCAAGACCACCATTCCCAGGGACTTTGCCTCCCTCCCCACTGTGGGGGAGTGTCAGAAGGACAGCATATTGTCAGTTAAATGTCCATTGCTTGGTAGTGAAATCCCTGGCCTAAAAGGAATACTTTCAAAGTATATTGGTGTCTGGTCACTTCTTACCACTTCCTCTGCTACCATCCAAGTCTAAACCACATCACCTCTTGCCTACTTTGTCACCTCTAGCTACCGCTCAACTGCCCATCCTCTACCCTGCAGCACTGTGATTTCTACACAGTGGGACTCTGATTGTGTCATTTCTCCAGTCACCATGAACTCCTCAACCCAGTTAGAATAAAACCCAAAGTCTCCCTTGGTCTCCTTTTACTAATACCCTTCGGTCCTGCTGGCCTCTGCATCATTCCTCCACACCCAGCTCACACTGGCTCTCGGACCTTGGCACTGTTCATCCCCTCTGCGTGAAATGCAAGCTCGGGAGCTCTCTTTGTCTCTGTCTCTGTCTCTGTCTCTCTCTCTCTCTCTCCATGTATTTGGTACAGGGTCTCACTATGAAGCTCAGACTTATAATGATCCTCCTGTTTTCGGCCTCTCCAGTGCTGGGATTACAGGTGTGTGCCACCACACTCGGTCTCAGTGGCTGGCTCAATACACCCAGAATCAGGGCTGGCACAGCACGTGGACCGAATCCCAGTCCCTGTGCTTGCCTAAGCAGGCGCTTAGTCTGCTATCTCACCGGCCCTTGCCTGAAATGCTCTTCCCTCAGGCAGTTACATGCTAGCTTCTTTACAGAGAACGTGGTTCAAATACCACATCCATAGAGAAGTTCTCACTCTCCTCACTAACTGCTGTTATTTTCTTTCTATACCTCTCACCACATAATACCATATTTATGCATTTGTTTATCTCTCTGACTATGCTGCAAGCTCAGAAAGCACAGGGATCACATCTATCTTGTTTGCTGCTGAATCCTCACTGTCAGAACAGTGCCAACCACATAATTCATGCTTGCTAGGTATGCGTAAATATGAGTGACTGAATGAATGGGCCAGTTTACAGATTTCTATGCAGCCCGAGTGTCGTGATGGGAATAACTGTCCTCAGCTATGGGTTCAGATCTTGTTTTTGTCCTTTACTCTGCATCTCAGACAGAAGCATCAGGCTGTGAAGTGACATCCCAGGATACCTGTCACCCTCCCCTCTGAGGCACACTGTTCTGTCACTTACTTTTGCAGGACTTCCCATCACTGCCCAGGCTGAAGCCGGAGCGGCAGCGGCAGGTCCGAGCCTTGTGGCTGTTGGCCAGCAGGCAGATGTCAGAACAGCCACCTGGTTTCCCGTACTGGTCATTCTCACAGGCATGGCTCCGCACTGGGGATGGGAGAAGAGCTGTCAGCACCTCAGCACCCCATGTCTAGGCCTTTAGAAGGCTCTCTCAAGTCCGACCACATTCCCTGCTTCTGTGGCATCTGTGCCTGTTGTCTCACTTTAGAGTTTGCAAGCCACAGGACTGGGGTTCCTCTGCGCCTTCTCTGTCCCACTACCCAGGCTTTGGACACTCTTAGGTGTTGTGTCAGTGGCTGGGGAGAGAGCCAAGGACTGCCTGTGGCCAGGTACTTTTTTTTCTGGACCAGCAAGGGGTCTGGGGAGGCCAGAATGGGGAAGGGGATCTGTGGGAGTAGAAAGGCAGGCAGGGCAAGTTGAGGGCCTGGGTGGAGTCTGGGGTGGATGCTAGGAGAAGTACTTACGATGTGACAGATTCAGGGCTTCTCACAGGACGTTCCCTAACAGAGGGAACCAGAGCCCTTGGGGCTGAGCTTGGGAGGGGCCCTAGAGCCCACTCACCTCGAGGCTGCCGCCGCTGGTGGTAGATATGGAGGGCACCCCCCTTGTCCACACGTGTGACAACCTGATACTCGGTGCTGTTGAAGCGGTTTACACGGATCACACTTGTCTTCTGCTGGGCATTGGCATTGTCCGAGTTGGTGGCATAGAGATAATTCTCGAACACAGTCAGGCCATATAGGTGCTCGATCTGAGACAGTAAGAAGGAGTGGTCAGTGTGAAGTAAGAAGGGACTCCTTCCTCTGTGACTAGGCAGCTTCTGAACTTCCCCCGCAAACTCCATCATCAGCGTTCCCAAATTCACACTACAGTTTTTGTTTTGTTTTATAGTCCTAAGTATTTAACTTCAGAGGGGCTGGGGAGATAGCTCAGTAGAATAAGTGCTTGCCTGGCAAGCATAGGGTCCTGAGTTCAATCCCCAGCACCACAAAAAAAAAAAAAAAAAAGAACAAAAAAACCAAAGTATTTAACTTCGGGCTTCATGAATGCTAGGCAAATACTCTACCACTGAGCTATGCCCAATCTACCCTACAGTTGTCCCTTATTTATTTACTTATATTCATTTGTTTATTTAGCAGTACTAAATATTGAACCCAAGGCTTACACACTGAACTACATCCCAGTCCTTATTTATTTATTTGTTTGTTTGTTTTGAGACAAGATTTCACCAATTCCTTAAGTATCCCAGGTTAGATTAGAACTTTTGGTCCTTCTGCTTTAGCTTCCCAGAGTGCTAGGATTATAGACATGCAGCAGTACACTCAATGACCTACGTTATTTTAAACTCTACACTTTTATTTCTCCCTCCCCTGGCTGCATTATCCTGTCCTGGAGACTTTTTTTTTGCGGGACCGGGGTTTGAACTTACGACCTTGCACTTGCCAAGCAGGCAGGCACTTACACCACGGAGCTATCTCCCCAGCCCTTGTCCTGGAGATTTTTGTTTGCCAAGATTTCGTTCATTCTTCACAGAGCATCTCTTTTAAAAATTCCTTGGAATTTCCAATCTTCCATCTTCCAATGGGAGATGTTTTCTTTCTAAACCTTGTCTCTCCAGCACCTGGTGTGGTGATTAGCGGACTTCTCCTACCTTCTCTTCCTAAACCCTTGGAGGGCAGCAACTATGGCCCTCACAGAATTTGGCTCATGGCATATCTTTAATGACTTTAGGCTACTCAGGCTCCAACTGGCACTCTGGGAGAAGCTGAGAGGAGATATTTGCCCAGGCAAGCTCTGCCCACTCCCCACATCACTCACGCAGGGTGGCCAACTATCCCAGTCTGCCCAAGACTAAGGGGTTCCTGGTTTCAGCTAAAACCAAGACAATCCCAGGCAAACTGGTAGGTTTGGTCACGCTAATTATCCTCGAGTGGAGGTGCCACCTGCAAACCACAAGGCTTCTCAAGCGAGCTCAAGTACTACTGCCCAGTTGTGTGACCTAAGGCAAAT
The DNA here is from genome assembly GCA_004027915.1 of Capromys pilorides. Taxonomy (NCBI): domain Eukaryota; kingdom Metazoa; phylum Chordata; class Mammalia; order Rodentia; family Capromyidae; genus Capromys; species Capromys pilorides. The sequence continues at coordinate 25,826 of PVKN010000251.1, read as the reverse complement.
CACTAAATATCTTTGAATCCTGCTTTATTCATCTGCCAAAAGGGAATTAACCTTGCATGCACATCTCCCTGGAGTTATTTTAAGACTCAAATGAGAAAAAGGAAGTAAAAAGTCTTTAAAATGACTTTTCCCATCAGAGGGGAAACCATATCTTGCCCTTTCTTTGTAATTCTCCTGCCTCTCCCGCTCCCACCCGAGGACTTGGGGCAATCATGTTCCCCTGTTGTCCTTCAGCTTACCCACAGTCCTACAGATCAGTACTCCCACAAACTCTTCCCCCTCACCTGAAGACCTTGAAAATGGTCCCCCCCACCCAATAGTGTTAGACAAAGCTCCCTCACCAGGATGCCCTGGATGATGGTCTGCCGGCCCTTTCCCTCGTAGTCCACCACCTCAATGTAGTCCAGGTAGGCATCGGCCCAGTAGACGAGGCGGCTAACGAGGTCCAGTGTGATGCCATGGGGAAAGACAATCTTGCTGTCGACCAGCTTGGTACGGTTCTGCCCATCCATATCACAGCGCTCCACCTTTGGTATCTGCCCGTAGTCAGTGAAAAACACCTTCCTGGGGGCAGACGCATGTTAACAGAGGTTGTCAGGAAACCTCTTTCCCACAATAGCATCTGCCTCCCTCCTTCCCAGGCCAGAACCCCTGTGTGCCACTCTCACCCCATGGAAGGATCCAGGGCTATGCCCTTGGGGTTGTAGAGTTCCAGGTCTAGCAAAGTGACACATGTGTCCCCATTTCGGTTGCAGACAAAAATCCTATCATCGATGTCGTCCACAAAGTAGAAGTTGCCTGTCAGCCAATCGATGGCCATCTGTTCCACATCTGGAGGGCGTGAATGGAAGAGTTATGGGGGGGACAGACCCTCCCACAGGTACCCCCCCGCCGTGCTGCTGCAGAGCCCATGACCTGTGAGCCTGCCCTTGCTAGGGTGCTCTCCTCTCCCACCCCACTGCTTTCCCTGCAGGTATCACGTGCAGTGTCACTCTTAACCCTTTATTCTTTGCCATATTTCCATCTATCTGGTCTCTAAGCATCCTGGACACATGGACATACACCTGCACTTCCCATGCTGGGCTCACACTTCACACTCAGATGCAGGTGAAGTGTTGGCCAACTCGCTAACTGAAAGGCTTCTGCAACTCTAGCCCACCCTTCAACAGGATCTGTCTTCTGAGGATACCGAACGGGCCACTAGTTCATTCTAGTATTTTATTTTTAAATCTACTTTTACTTGAGATAAGATCACCCAGGCTATCTCACATGGCAGATCTCTACGTTTTGCTGGACTTTTATCTATGCGCTATTATAATAGTTACCTCACACTAAACAACAGTGTTTATGTCACTCCTGACCAGGAGCCATACTTGCATATGTTTTTAAAATGGAAACGCAGGATACACATCAATAAACTAAGTTAGGGAAAGAAATATTCCAAAATATGGGCCCTGCAGAGATCTGAAAGAGAAAGCTTGTGGTGGCACACTGGGGACCATACCATGGGTTGAGCTTCCCCTACTCACCCTATGCCCCCGATTCTTCCAAGTGCCTATTACCCAATTTCCTTATTTCTTAGGGAGAGTCAGAAGAATGGGGAGTAAGACACAGGGCTGGAGGAGAGTCTGGGAGAAGAACCTTAGAGATGGATTGAAGAACGGCTCAGACATAGGGAAAGAAGATGGCAACAGGTGCCATCCTCAGTGGAAGTCACAGTTCTAGAAGAGGCCCAGAGGGCCAAAGAAAGGAGGGAGGAGTGGGACAAGGATGGAGCCAAGCATAAGAGGCAGGAAATCGGGGGACAAGTCTGTCAGCCTCCTCTGGTCCCGTGTCTCCAGAACTCACTGGCTTGTGTTCTCTCACTGGCCTCCTATAACTGCCTTGCTAGAGGTATATCTTGCAAAGTAGGAAATTCCTAAGGGAGTGACATCTGGGACTCTTGCCTTTAATGCCTCCAATTTCCCCAACAGGTAAGGAATCTTTGGACTGCCTGCCTTTGGCTAAAACTTGCCCCACACTCAACCCAGTGGGAACTCTTCTGCCTTCCCACAACTACAGGTATAATGACTTAGGTTTCACTCTCAGGTCCTCCCTAATCTCCCTCCTCCCCAGGAACACTCAGGGGCTGTTTCCTAACAGCAGGGGTGGAAGGCAGGGGAACTGGAACAGGCTCCCAAGGAACTTGGCTGGCAGGTCACTGACTCACAGTCACAGGACTGAGGCTGGGGGAGGGGGTGGGGAGGAAGGGAAGGAGCCTATAGGAGGCCCTCATCAAACTAGTTTCCTCTTCAGGTCTTCCTTGCCACCCAAGACAACTAGAGAAAGAGGTTGTAGGAAAAACCTACCATTCATGTAAATATTGATGCATTCCCACACCCAGCCATTCTCCCTCTCTGGGTCCCTAACACTGGCTTATCCTGGGAGGAAAGTGAAGAGTAGCCAGCTGTAAGGCCCAGTGTAAGGGTTAAGGTGATCAAACCGCTCCTTACGCTGCTACCACAGAGAAGCCAGACTAAAATGAACGCTGGCAGCTGCGTTCCAAAGGAAACTGACATCCTAGATCAGGGACCTGCCTGCAGCTCAGGCAGCCGGCAGGGCGGCTGAAAGTCAAACAGGGCTGCATGCCCTCTACTTGGTGGGCCCAGCAGGGGTCTGGGGGCTGCTGGCATGTAAGGGAACTTCATCAGTCAAAGCTGTTTTCCCAGCACCAGCTGGCATGAATGTCCTTTCCAACTTCCTGAGGCTTCCCTGAGTCACTGCCCAGCCTGGGGCTGGCAACACCCTGCTCCTGCTCCCCCATCCACCCTTCCTTTGGCAAGAGGGGTGGAGGAAGAAACCTGCAGAGAGCTGGTGCCCCAGGCTTGGTGCTGCTCCACAGGCATCAGCCCAGGCCTCCCTCCTGGTCTGGGTTTCCTCCCACTTCCGGGAAGAAAGGGAGAGAGATGGTCCCTGCTCTTAGATATTTACCTTTGGCTAGTTTCCCCTTCCACCTCCCCACAGGCCAGACAGGGCCCCACTCAGCAGGCCGGTGAGGAGTTGGCAAGAACTGGAGCCTGCCTGGCCTCCCCTTTAGTATTTTTGCAGCTGGAGACTATTAGTTGTAAGCAAAAATCCTTTGTTATCCAACCCCCCTCCACCACATTATTTTCCTTCTCCTAAAGTTCAGATTCCTCTGTCTACCCCAACACACACACACACACACACACACAGAACCACCACTCCAAAGCCGGCATACAGACATGGAGTCGGCTTGGGAGAACTACCCTTGAGCCTCCCAGAGGGGAGTGGGGAGTGGTGGTCTCTGGGTCACTCCCCACTGCCCTATAGGTTTCGCCTGGGGACCTGAGCCTTCTCTCTGACTTCACAAACCTAAAGATAGCTGTCACTTGTGGCTCAGGCTTTTAGGGCTGACGTGCCCCAGAGGAGTCTGGCCAAAGGCTCCAATCCTTAGGTCAGGAGAATCTCAAATCCAAGGGGAGAGAAAGGGTCCTGAGTTGAGGGAGGATGTGGCAGTGGCTTGGTGGTCAAGAAGTGAGAATTCTAGCATAAAGAGCGAGGTTAGGGAGTTGGGAAGGGGATGTGTGAGTCAGAGGGGAGGTCACAGTCCGCCCCTGATGTTGCAAAGGACTTTCAGTTCCAGGCCCCAGAATAGACCTGAGATGTGTGTTTGCAAATGCTGAGCCATCTGGATGGTCCCTTCCCAGGGCGCAACCCGCTGCACAGCACACAGCTCGAGTTGCTCTCAACTTCTGCATCACTGATATTGTTCAAGAGGTATTTCCTAAATAGATGCTACTTTCATAGGAATAACTATAGCTTTAGTTATAAAGATGCAGTTACTTTCTTAAAAGTATAGAAATCTGGAGGAAGAACCTATATCCTAAGAAAATGTCCCCCAACACACCTAACCCACACACCTAGATTTAGGATTGCGTGCCAGGTCCCTGGATGAGGAAGGAGAATTCAACTTCCACCTTAACCATAGCCCCAGGGACCACAGTGGATCCCGGCCTTTATTCCAGGCACCCACACCCATTTCCATTGCTCTGTTCTTCCTTGAGTCCAGCTGGGGTCTGGACACTGGCAGCCTTGGTTTGAGTTCTGGTTCTGTCAACTATGGGACTCTGGGTAAGTTATGCAATGTTGTGTCTTTGTTTCTTCATCGGTAAAACAGCATGGTGCAACAACACTTAGCACAGGGCTTGACACACAGAACGCACTGCGCCTGGGCCCCATGGTTCATGACACATCAACCCGCATCCTTTCCCACCAACCTCATCCTTTTCTATCAAACTTCCATCTGCGCCTCTAGCCAGAGGCCAAGTGGGCTCTTCAGGCAGGGAGCTGGGGATCAGTGTTACTGTCCCTCCAGACCAGCTCCAGCTTCTAGAGGACATGCTTCCCATGGGAAGAGCTCTTCCTGCCGGAAGGGGTCTTCCTTACTGGCAGGCACTCTCCCTGTTACCTGCTCACTGGCCTCAGGAGCCCCTTTCATCACAGCCAGTTCATCTGACTGCAGACACTGGGAGAGCAGCGCACTGCCTTTCAGCCCTGTCCCAGGCACCTGACACACACGTATTGACGTGTTTAACAGCTGTTTGTTGCTCTGTCATCCAAAACATGGGACATCATCTTTTTCCTTCTCTTCTGTCACCAGGATCCTCTTTCTCTTTCCTTCAATGCCTCAGGACAGTGAAAGAGTATGTTGTTACTTGGGAATCTCACCCAGGGGCTATCAAGTCTAAGGACTTCAAAGGTGGAGCAGCAGACTGTGGACAGGGCTGGCACAAGCTTTGCTAAATGACATGGCCTACCACCCCAGTATGTCGCTGCACCCTGACATCAGCTCTTCCTTGCTCCACTGGCCAATTTGGAGCTGAGCTACACTGTGTCACCTCTTCCCCCTGGGCACTGTTCCTGCCCCTGCTTACACTTCCACCCTGTGGCTTATGCCCTGTTCCCTTCCCTTGCCTGGTTTAGGTCCCCAAGAAACATTTTGTCTTGGATCCCAGGGAGGAGATGCCTAGGTTCTGTTCTTCCTGTCTTAGGGTCTTTTGAAAAACCCTTGCTGGGCTCTAAAGCATGTCTGTCTTGCTTAAGTTACTTCCTTTGGCTTGAAAACAAGAAGGGTGCTGGGGCAGGCTGGGTGGAGAGACAACTTCAAGGAGACAGCGGGGGAGGAGAGGACGGGGCTGGATCCGGGCCGGGAGACACAGGGCTGGCCCTGGCTGGGAAAGTAAGAGCAAAAGGGCTTTGGATGATTAGGAAACTGGGAATGTGAATACGAGGCCAAAGTGCCAGGATGGAGGGGACTGAGGCCAAGGAGCAGGGTAGCTGGACGTGCCTGCTGCTCCCAGAATTCTGACATCTTGTTGGTCTGAAAGGCCAAAGAAGGGGGGAGTCTCACATGGAGAAACAACAAGTATTGTGTAGGGGGCTGCTGAGATTGCCTAGGGTGTCCACTCTAGTAGGGAGATGGCTCCCCTTCCAGTTCATCACAGACTCCTCAGGACTGCTGTCTGCCCTCTTTGGCCTCCCTCCTAGACAAATCACTACCCCATTTCCTGTTGTGATTTTAAAAACACATACACCAGAGAGAGAGGACAGAGAGGGGGGACAGAGAGAGAGAGAGAAAGAAAGAGAGGGGAAAGGAGTGGGGAGAGAAGAAAGAAGGGAGATAGAGTGAGAGAGGGAGAGAGAGGGAGAAGGGGGAGAGAGGGAGAGAGAAGGAGAGAGAGAGAGAGAGAGAGAGAGAGAGAGAGAGAGAGAGAGAGAGAGAGAGAGAAGAGGCAGGGAGGAGGGGAAGGAGGGAGAGAGGGAGAAGTGAAGTTAGCCAGCTGGACTTGGGGACTCATTTTGCAACCCTGCTCCCTGCAGCTGGGGAGGCCTTCTCTGAGCCTCCCCATCTACCTCATTTTCCCCATGTGGCATGGAACAGAGAGGGGAAACCTAGAACCCAGAGACCCTCTAGCCTGTCTCCTCACACACAGCCCAGCATTTCCTAGTGACTTGAGCGAACCCTATTTGCTTCTGGGCCTCAAGCTGCAAGCTCAGAAGCTTCCTCACCACACCCTCGCCTTCCCAGGGCCCCATTCCTGCAGTCAGCTTCATTCTTCCTCCAGTGGAAACATCCTCAGGGTGGAAGGGAGGACAGGCCAGAGGGGCTCAGCTCAGGGCTGCAGAGCTGGGGCAGGTGGCATGGAGGTGAGGGAAGTAGATGTGACCACCAGCCCAGCCCAGGAAGAGCCCTTCAGGAGGCAGGATGGTCAGAGGTCACCTGAGAGGGCAGTCAGAGGAGATCAGGGTGGGCAGGCTGGGTCCTGGCCCTGGAAGGCTCAGCCCTACAACCCAGCAGGGCCTTGGTTTCCAGAACTCCATCTTGTTCATCACTTTCAAATGCCTGCTGTGCAGGTATAGCTCTCACATTATTCTTTACTTTGCATTCCTTCAGCTCATTTTTCTGAATCCTAAATAATCTATGAGATCACAGGCTTGATATACTGGTTATAGGAGTTTCCTAGTAATAGTGCCAAATAAAAACATAATAATAATAATAATAATAATAATAATAATACTACTACTAATAATAATAACTTTGTCCATGTGCCACTTAGAGTTAAGACACAGCCACTTTGGGAAAGAAAAGCCTGAAAACCAAGAGGTTGGTCTCAGGGCTCCTCGAAGGGTTTTCCCTTCTCTTCCACCTCTGAAGATCTCTAGGAATGGACTTAGAGCCTGATAGGCCCCTATCCCCTGGGGCCAATGGCAGGAGCAGGGAGGATGGGACCTAGCTATAATCCCAGGGGGGAAGAGAAGAGTTGACTCACCAGATCCAGGGCAATCAGACCTGAGGCTGGGGGAAGGATGGAATGATTGCTGGGAGGGCCATCCCAGAGGGCAGAGAATGCCACAGAAAGCAGTAACTTTTTTCTTTATTCTCTAGGGGAGCTAATTATAGGCCTGGAGTCTACTGAGCAGGTGAATATGGGCCTGGCCACCCTATACCCAGAGGGTAGGCCTCTTCCTGGGGAAGGGGATGAGTTAGGGGGGAAGAGGGTGCTAGGGAGAGACACTTCCAGGTCCTCAGCTCAGGGCCCATAATTACTTTGTGGGATGAGAGCAAAACAACCATCCTCAGGGTGACAGCCAGACATTCTGGCGTCAGAGGTGTGGGATGGGGGCAGGGCTAGGAGTAAAGGATGGAAGCTGGGGCAAGAGGAACCTACTAATTCGCCCCACCTCTCTCAAGAACCCTAGTCTCTTTCAGACTCCTGGACTCCGCCCCAAGGTGGCCCAGCGAATCGAGCAGACTGATCACGAAGCCACAGAGCAGAGTGTGCACCCCTCTCTCCATCATCTCCAGAAGCCCCTTTCTCTCTCTCAAAAAAAAGCACTTGCCACCTCCGGGGATCTTCTTTTTCTGTAGTGATCATCATAGAACTGAATAAAGAAACTCAGAAATCTTCTAGAGGATTTGGAGATGTAGCTCAGTGGTAGAGCACATATTTAGCATGCAAGATGCCCTGAATTTGATCCCTAGCACTGAAGAAAAAAAAAAAAACCAAAACCAAACCAAAACAAAACAAAAAACCTTTCTAGAGAAGCTGAAGGTTCACGATGCTAAATCTTAGGTGAAATGGTCCTTTCTGTACCATTCTAGCTAGTAGCTACAAGCCTACTGCTTTCACTTCAGTTAATCTGATTTGGACAGACAAGTTCAAGCCCACTACGCAGACTAGGAAACCAAGGAAGAGATGAGGAATTCTGGTTTACTCAAGGTCATAAATAAAGTTACCCTGGGAGGTAGCGCAAGTCAATCACAGGCCAGGTTCTTTCTCTCAGTCCTGTGAAACATTTCATGGAAATGTGATGATGTCAGATGTTGACTCTAGGGCTTTGTGTTTGTTTGTGTAATAGCATCTGAGAAGAGCGGGCCTGTGCCAGGCAGTGTACCTACACTCAACTCTTCATGTGCCCTATCCTGCAACACCCTTTCTTCTACCCTGCAGCTAAAAGTCCTATCCGGGCATGTCTGCAAGGAAAGTTAAGGCCCTGGATCCTCTGCCCTTGGCCATAACTTAGCAGGGCTCCCCTCTGCTGCAGCTCTTTCTTTCTAGCCTTGGTTTCTGCTGCAAGGGTCAGCCTCTCTGTGGTCTAATCAGCATTCTCCTATTCTGGAAAAGGGACAGTTTCTGGTCTCTAGACATTGACCATTTGTTGCCCTTTCAACCCTCACTCATCCTCTGAGACCTCTCTCACCCCAGAGCTAGAAATGCAAGAGCCAGCTAAAGACAGCTCAAAGAGGAAGCAAAACTGTGGCTTTGATCTTACCCTAAATAGGCAGCATGGGGTCCAGGCCCCTCCCTCAGCCTTGGTCAGGGGCATCTTAATTGGGCTCCTGCGCCAGACAAGGACCATCCAATCTAAGCCCCTATCCCTGTTCCAGCTGGGGTCTCTCTTCGCCCATCTCCCCTGCCCTCCCCTCTGAGCTGGGAGTGGGTGACTCACGGTGTAAGCTGAGGGAGATGTTGATGGTATGCTCATCCACAAAGCCCTTCAAGCCTGGCATGCGGGCACACTTCAGTTGTGTCTGGGCAGCACTGTCTCCAACATGGACCCAGCATACGGTCTCGTTGGCATAGCTGAAGTCCATGGCTGTGGTCTGCCGTGTGCTGGTAGGTGTGATGGTAGACACCTGGGCCCCACTCAGGTATGTAGCCAGGATGTTCTGGGAGTTGGCAATCAGCAGCACAGGGGGCCGGTCTACTGGCTCTAAGGATGGGGCAGAGAAGAGTCAGTTGGGCCTGTGGATTTCTCAGGCCACTCCCTATTGGGGAATTGCATTGAGGGTGTCTGGCATGGACGTCACACGCAGCCCCACCCACCGTTTTTTGCCTTGCAGGAGCGGTTGTCAGGCTGCAGCAGGTACCCTTCCACACAGCTGCATGTGAAGGAGCCATCTGTGTTGGAGCACAGCTGGCTGCAGGTGCCGTACACTGAACACTCGTCGAAGTCTGCCGGGGAAAGGACAAGGGTGTGGTCATTTGCAGTGTAGTGAAGACAGGAATGTGGACGCCCGTCGACACCACTACGTGTCCATCTTTATGCCTACTTTGAAGGACAGTCTGGCAGAATCTATTATAGGACAAATGTGCTAACCTTATGGTCTAGCAAGTCCAGTCTTGGAACTTACACTAGAGAATCACCACACATGTGCATGCGTCATCCATTCATTCAGAAAACCATTTTTTTTTTTTTTTTTTTTTTTTTTGGTGGTGGTACCTGAGATTGAGCTCAGGACCTCATACATGCTCAACTTGCCTCAGCCACCGAGCTACAGTCCCAGTCCCCCCTCCCCGCCATAGAGATAGGGTCCTGATATGTTGTGCAGGCTGGCCTCAAACTTTTGATCCTCCTCCCACATAGCTGGGATTATGGGTGTGTGCCACCCCAAACATCCGTAGAAAAGATTTCTTGAGTACCTATGTAGCAGGTATGAGATATATGCCAGTAAATTTTAAAATAGACCCACATTGCTGTCCTCAAGAAACTCACATTAGATAATAAATGAAATATTGATACTATAACAATGAAGAAAACAAAAGTGCTAGTATGGTGAAAAATAACTGGTGCTATTAAAAAAACAGGATAAAAAGGAGCTGGGGAATAATTCAGAAAGTAGAGTGTTGGCCTACTGCTCCCAAGGCCCTAGGTTCCCTCCCCAGCACTGAAAAACAAATCAGAGGAAGGGAATGGAGAATGCGGGCAGTAAGGGTATGACTTAAAGAGTAGCCAGGAGAGCTTCCCAGAGAAGCTGGCATTTATGCACACTCAAGAGAGGCAAATTTAAAACAGAAAAATTTGCATTGCTTATGACACAGAAAAATTGGGAACATCTTAGTCATCAATAGGGAGATGGTCAAGTAAACTGTGGTAGTAATTATACATCACAGTGGTTTTTAAAAGAATGAGGTAGATCGGTACATATTAACAGGGCAAAACATCTCTGGAACATACTGAGGAGCAAAACACATTACAAATGATACCTACAATATGGTACTTTTTATGCAAAAGAGGGCATGCATATACAAACAACACCATCAATTACATTTTCCATGAGTCCACACACACAAATGCACATACGCGGCAAGGAGAGGTGGCACACTGATAACAGAATTGACCTCCAGAGATGGGAAAGGGCCCAGCATTGAAAAGAAGCTGCCAAAAGAAACCCAATGTGTCTATAGTGCTTCAATTTTTTACAAGAAAATTTATCTACAACCTACAATAAGATGAATTTTTAAAAGCCTGGTGGAAGCAAATGGCTAGGGCTCCCAAGTGCGCCCTGGAGCTCGCCGCGGCACCTTCCTTCTCATGCCCCTCACCGTGCTAGCTCCCAGCAGCACATGCGCTAACGTACCTTTGCAGGTCTTGCCGTCTGCCTGCAGCTGAAAACTGCTGTTGCAGTAGCAGGTGGGCCCGCTGAGTGTGGGGACACAGTGGTGCTGGCAGCCCAGCCGAGAGCAGTTACCTTGGAGTTCTGTGTGGGGCAGAAGAGACACACACTCAGGTCTCTGGACCCAGCAGCCACCCTCAGATGGCAGCCTTCCCTCACCTCCCGTTACTCTTCAAATTTGACTTCAAAGGCAAAGTCAACGTTGTCCGAGAGGAAAGGGCCTTAGGAAGCACATACTGTATTTTGCAAATGCAGAAGCAAGCCTAGAGAGGGCCTGAGATTGGCTCAATGTCATAGAGCCGATTTCACCTTAGAACCACCACTCTGCTCTGGCTGCTCGGGACCACCTGTGTCCCCATAGGATGCTGGTACTTTGTTGGGGTCAACGAGAAGAAGATGCAATGAATCTTATCCCCTTCATAACCATTTATTCCCATTGTCCACAGATTATAATGTCAGCTTCAGGTGAAGATGAAGAAGAGGTATGGATTCAAGTCTACCTCTATTTCTGGCCTAGAAGCACCCCTTCAACCTGTCTCCTGTGCTCCTTGGAACCTCAGAGACAAAGCTCAAAGTCCAGCGGAGGATGGAGAGAAGAAGCAAAGCTCATTCCCTCTGGATCCTTTTCCAATCTTTCTTCTGCCACTGACCCACTTCCACAGGGGAGACAGAAGGGAATGAGACAGGAGGAGGGAGAGGTGGGAGAGCAGTTGCCTGCCCCCCCAGACCAGCGACCCAATTAATGGCCTTGCATGGGGCCAGGCAGCTGGGCCACAAAGACCCCTTTGTCCAGCTGCCTCACACCCCCGCTCCCCCCAGGAGAGAGAGCGGCTGAGATGTTAAGGCGTTTAAGGCACTAAGCCTGCCAGGAAGAGCTGAGATGGGGGCCAGGCCCCGGTTATTCTTTCTCCTCCCCATTTCCACCCAAGAGCCCAAATGTGCTGCCCCTCAGCCCTCCCCTAAGAAGGGAAATATGGTTTGTTCTAGAAAATTTTCTCTTGTGGATACAGGGTGGGCTGGGGAAGGAGACCTAACTTTAGTAGAAATAGAGAAGGAAGTTCAAACCTTAGGTTTTCCAGGTTCTTTGTTTTTTTCAAAACTGAAAAGGTACTCAGATGCAAGCAAACTTGGATATACACAGTCTGATAGGAAGAGGTATTGGTTGCATTGGTGCTAACTAGAGTCAGCCTCCAAGCCCATTTCTACATCCTATTTCAGGAGCTTCAGAAAAAAATCAACCAAAGGAAAGGAGAAAAATCTTCTGAAAACTCCCTTACTCCACACTCCCTGCTTAAGTGAAAGGATCCAGATGTGTCTCCTCCCACAGGCAGATGTTTTGTGACATGTGTATGGCACGAGACAAGATGGCCCCACCTCTTGTCCTGTGATTGCCCCTCCCCTAGGGCCTCTTTGAGGGCCTCTCCAAGTGTGCCTGCTTCAGGCCTAGACCTTAGGATGGTAGAGAGAGGCCACTATTCCCAGGCAAACAGGTCCGAGGCTTGTCTCTTTCCAATTCTCTGATTTTCTTTCAGTTGCTTGCACAGTGACCCAGACTCTCCATGGTCCACAGGGAGACCAGAGCTGGTGACCTGAGCTACAGGTAAGACATCTGACTAACCCTGCAATGCTCCCTCAGACTGGAGGGCTTTCCCATCAATCATCCCTGAAAATACAGGCTATCAGGGAAAGAGGGTACAAAGAAAATTTGAGGCCCTCCAAGACCTGCAGCCTGGAACCTGGGAATCCCTCCAGAGCACTGGTGTGGACAGCAGGTAAACCAGTCTGTAGATCCTACTAATCCCTGTTTCAATTGCAGCATCAGGACTTATGTCTTTTTGAAGAAAGGACTCCATTACTCAAAGAAGAAAGCATAAAAATACTGATCTCTCTTTTACAGATGAGAAACTGAGGTCTGGAAAAAGCACACCTAGCCAGAGGACAGTGACCAGGCTGGGGCATTGGTTTGATCAAGCTCCAGGCCCAAGGGTTCAACAATGTTATCTGCCATCTGATGGTAGGTTGGGGGGAGGGCAGTAGGACAAAGCCTCCCCACTGATGGTGCAAGGAAGAACAGTCTTTGGGTGGCATGTCTCCCATCACAACAGATGCCAGGCAAAAAGCTCACACATCTACCAGGAATAGGAGAGTATAGGACAGTCCTTACCTCGGCAATGGGGCCCCTCGTCTGAGCCATCCACACAGTCCTGGATCCCGTTGCAGAGGCGGGACATGGGAACACAAAGTTCAGTGCCCAGGCAATTGTGCTCATTTGGCTGGCATCGCTGGGCCTTACTCTGTGGACCTGGAGGGAAATGGAAGAGTTGGCATGACAAAGTTGGCTATGGTGGTTGTCTGGCCAGCTTTCACTGTGTGGGGTTGTGGGGTTCGGATGAACTGAGACTGTGGTTTTAGAACCAGCATTTTTTAGAAGTCTCAGATGTTCGTTAGATCCCTCCTCCCCTAGAGCAGTGATGCCGAACCTTTTAGAGCTCTCAATGGTAATAAACAGCTGGCTGTAGCACGCATGCCGTGGGTCTGCTACCACTGCCCTAGAGCTTTCATCCACCATGCCCAACCGCAGGCACACATCTAGGAGCAAGTAGAAGTGAAAACTAGATCTTCAACAAATGGTCCATTCCCCAAATACCAGGTGACTATGGACCCCAAGGCCTCAGCATTCTACACATAGAAGGCAGGTGGTCAGAGATCAGGGGTGAAAGGTTTTGTTTAGCTGAGTCCATGGCAGAGAGAAACTTAAACAACAAATAGCACTTCTTTTCCCTAGTTCTCCAGTGCAGAGCCTGGCACCAAACCTTCTAGAACTGCACTGACAAATACATAGTGCCAGCCACACATGTGGCTACCATGCATATGAGATGTGACTGGATCCAACTAACTCTAAGTTTCTTTTTTTTTTTTTCTTTTTGAGACAGGGTCTCCCTATGCAGTTTAGGCTGTCCTTGAGCTCACTTTGTGGCCACTTGCATATATGACTTAGCTCTGTTCTAGACTTCTAACCAGAGCAGTGCCCTGATGAAAGGATTTCAGAAGGGCCAAATGCTGCGGCCAGCTGGCGATGTCTCTGGTACTTCTAGAACTTCCAGGAGGGTGACTATATGTGCGCCCATGCAGAGCTGTGGATTCTGAAAGAGTCCACATGCACAAGTGAACGGTGGTAGCATAGCAGGTTGTGATGCATGGCAAGGGTCTGAGTGGGAGGCTGGTGTGTATGTACTTTTGTCGGTGCCTGTGTGTGGGTACATACCTCGAAGTGCAGGCTGTGTGTCCAGACCGACTGTGAGACTGGCATGGACTATGTGTCTGCACCTTTGTCAGAGTAGGGATGGGCCACTCAGGCAGGGGAGGTGTGTGTGTGTGTGTGTGCGTGCGCGTGCATGCGCGTGCGTTATGGGTCTAGGACTGTGCCTGAATTGATGTGATATGGAGTTGCATAAGGTGGGTGCACACCAAACTGAAGAAAGGAATGGGCATAAGAGCTAGATCTCGGCCATCTGCATAGGTTTCTTTACCCTGAACACCCAAGCCCAGGGTCAGAAATGTAGGCTGTCATCAGACCAAAACACTATGGGATGAACATTTTTGACCCAACCCCTCCAACACATGGTGGGGGATGAGGACAAGAGAGCCGGTGGCTTCATTTCTGATCCTAAAATTAGCCCTAATAAGTACAGGTTTAGGTGCGGAGGGGACATGGGAGAAGACTAGGGCAGGATAAAGCGCAGGAGAGAGAACAGAGACAGTTACAGAAGTAACTAGATCCTGAGCCGGATTAGCCATGCAGAGGGGATGCTAAAGTGGAGACCCCCAGACTCTGCCAGTTGCCCAGGACTTGGCTCCTGCCAGCAAGTCCTCCACTCCTCCACTGGCAGGATAAAGATTGGGTGGGGACCTTTCTTCCAGTTTAAACAGCTGCCTCTGATTACACCATTTATTGGGGGCAGGGAAGGCGGAGATGGCGGGAAATGTGCAGGGGTGGGGCTTCTGGTGCAGAGGCTGAGCAAGACCCTGGCCTTTGGCCTGAGAGCCTAAGGACAAAACAGTACCTGGCAGGACCTGGAGGCCACTCATCAGGGCCCAGGAGGCTCAAGACTGGGAAGAAGAGGAAGGGCTGCCAAGCCTCTTCTGGCAATGCCGCAGTCCAGAAGAATCAGTCCCCAGTCGGCTCAGGGTGTAGTAGCCCAGGGAGAAATTAAGGTGCCATTGCTACGCACACCAGGCAAAGTACTGGGCACTGTGAAGGGGGGCAGAGGGCAGTTTTAGCTGTGTCATGGGCAAACATAGCCACAGAGCAAGGTCCACACTGGGCTGGACAGTACCTGTTCTCATCTCAAACATCTGCCAAAGCAAAAGGATGTGAAGGGTTTGGAAGGAGGAACCCAGAAAAGGTACTTACAAATCTCAGGGGCCTCGTCAGAGCCATCTGGGCAGTCCCTCTCACCATCACACCGCCAGCCCTTTGAGATACAGGTGATTTGGTCTCTGCAGGCAAACTGCTTGGGACTGCAAGTCTTGGGGGCTAAGGGCCAGAAAGAAAAGGGAAGTATAAGGAAGGGTGGAGACCAACTTCAAGGCCCTCAAGCTCCCTAGGACTCCCTATTCTTCCCTGGCATTAGTCCCCACCAGGCCCAGATTCTAACCATAGTCCATGTGATTGGCCAAGGGACACTGCGCAGCTGTGGCAGGGGAGGGGAGGGACCCAAGGAGGGCTTTGCTGCCACCGCCATCACCACCACCAGATGCTCAAGGCTGTGTGACCAGTATGCCTCTCCTCCTCCTTCAGGGTCAAAGCCCTTGCTGCTCTTGTCACTCTGACCAGACACTAATATTCCAGGCTTTGCTGACTAACAGAGATGAGGGCCGTGGGCTGTGGGGGCGAGGGGGGGGGGTAGCTTTCCCTAAATTTTCTCTTCATTTTCCTTTCACTCCCACTAGTAGCCCAGAGCTAACCTTTTCTAACTTCTTTACTGCTTTGTGCTCTAGGATACTCCTGATCCTTGGCCCATCACCCCAGCCAACCCCAACCCCAAAACACCAGGTGTCCAGATAGGAACTATGTGTAGAGGGGTACCCTTGGCACACAGAAGAGCTCAGCGATGGCGCCTGTAGAGAGACAGGAAGCGCTGGGCAGGGCAGACACCCCAGCTGCCACCTTTGCTTCCTGAAGACATGGCCCCCTTATTGATTAGAGCTGCGGGGCAGGATTTGCCACAGAAGTCCTCAGGTCAGAGGTGCCAAGAGATTGCTCAGGATGGTACAGATGGAGAGCAGCTGTGGGGACGGCAGGCTTGACCTCTAGTAGTTGTTAGTTTCTGCCCACCCACCTGTGGAAGTACTGTATCCTGATCTCCTAGGCCTGCCCTCCCAGCCTATGGTAGCCAATTCTTATTCCTGAGGGCTTAGTCTGTGCTGGGAACTGTAGTAAACCAGTTCTTTCCATGTGTCATCTTCTTTAATTTTCTCTACAGGATGACAAAGTTAAGAACCACTCACCCTTTCACAGAGGGGAAACTGGGCCACACTTGCCTGGGGCGACAGAACTGGCAAGTGACAAAACTAGCACTCAACTCTGTTCAGCTAACTCTAGGTTCTTAACCAGTGCAGTCCATACTGGTCTCCTATTCATGAAGGAGGTTCAGAAGCAGCTCCACCCACTCCACCACCATATCCTCCATGGTGGGCCCGGCCCCCCATCCAGGGCCAGGTTCCTAGTCTCCTGGTCCTTTGTCACCTTCTCCTAGACCTGTGTCAAGTCCATGTCCATTCTGCAAGCATGCACTAAACACAAGCCCTGTGCCAGGCACTGCACTAGGCACTGAGTGGCAAGGAAGGGCCCTAGTTAGTCCCTCTCTGCCCCTCAGGAACTTAGGTCTCTGAGGATGACAGTTGTGAAAAGCTAACTCAAATGCAGGGCAGAGACAGAAGTGTAAGGAAAGTGTGTCAGGGTTCTGACAGAGGAAGGAAGCTGATGGGGTCATGCCCAGACTTTTTCCCTTGGTAACCCCCATCTCTGGCAGAAGAGACTGCACACAGGCCTGTGGCCAGCACCAGAGCTGAGTTCAGGAAACCCATCGAGGGTGGTGTGGCCAGGCCCCCCGCATCCCCCTTTTGCCCCCCCGCCCCCCAGCTGGGAATAAAGGCCCCTTGAGGAGGTGGATAATGCTGAGTTCATTGCCCCACTGGGCCAGCTGTGAGGTCTTCCCGGGAAACACAGCCCGCCAGCCTAGTTAGCATGCTGGAGAACCAACGCTTCCCCTGGCCAGCCAGGCCGCCTGAGGGGGGCTAGGGGGCTGCAATGGGACTCAAAGGCAGATGAGATGTTTAGAGTCCAGAAATGGACCTCTGTGCTCCCCCCGTGCTCCATGCTTCTTTCCTCCCCTACCCAAGACTTAGTCTGTGTCCCTATCCCTCCTCAGCCAGAACTTAATAGCCAGGGCCGAGGTCACAGGGTGGTCACTTCAACCTCCCTTCCATTCCATGGTCCCCCTCCTTGGGCCCTCCCATAGTCCCCCCACTGCCCCCCACCCCCATTTTTGGCCTGAACTCGACAGAGGAAACAGCAGCTGGCAAACTCCGAAAGCTGGAATGAAAGATTCACAAACCAGATGTGCTCTTTTGGAGAAAGGAGAGTGGGGGATGGGGGCAGTGAAAGGAAGAGGAGGGCTCAGCCCTGTCCAAAGCAGCATCTCCTCTGGCCCAGGGGAAGAAGGCTGGTGGGGGTGTATGGTCCCAGAGGGCCAGGGGCAGCAAGGATCATGGAGATATATACAAAGGAACTTCCCTCCTGTCCCTAGTGTGGAGACCGCCTCAGAAATCTCAAGCGAGACAGCTGAGGCCTGTCTTTGATTTCCTTCAAGGGGAGAAGAGAGAAAAGAAACACATAACCTGCTTTTGGGCGACCTCCCTGGCCAAGGCAACTTTCTCCAAGCTGGCGTAGGGATGGGGGCGGAAAGTTATAATCTGCTTAGAGGCAAAGCCTACCCCAAGCCCCTTAACAGAGCCTTCTACATCTGAGTCTAGCACTCAGAAAACTATCTTTGTGGTCTGTAGTTCAGATGGAGAAATAATATTGCCCTAAGTTCAGAGGCAACTAACAGCCTCTCCCACCTCACAACATGAGGTTATACTTTTTTTTTTTTTTTTTTTTTTTGCCGGCTCAGCCCACCCTGAGGGCAGGGCTGGCATGGCAAGTGGTGGCGGAGCTTGAACTGTGGTCCCCTGCGGCTGCCTAAGCAGGTGCTTTATACCGCTGAGCTATCTTGCCAGCCCAAGGTTATACTCTTGAATATGGTCACTGTTGCTGGCCAAAGATCTCAGATCCTCTCTTATATTAACTCACTTAGATCTTCACAACCTTGCATAGGTGGGTATGTTGCAAACTCCACCTTACACATGAGGAAACCAAGGAGCAGTGAGTAACTGAGCACTTGGAACCCAATTTAGGAGGGAAAGGGCAGGGAAAATGCTGGTTCTCTGGTGCTGGGAATGAAGAGATGGATTAGTAGGGGGTGGCCTTCAGGGCCCCTCCAAGAGGAGGGGGGCACAGAGGTGACAAGATAGGCATGAATGGGACAGAAGAGTGGTGAGGTAAGAGGGAGAAGAAGGAGAAGAGGACGAGAGAAGGAGGAGAGCAAGTTAGTTACAGGAAGAACACCAGGACACAGGAGCTGTCTGTTCTCAGCTTTGCCTAGAGATGAATGTGACCGCCATGCTAACTTGGCCAACACCCTGCCCACCCCCCTCCAACTCAGGCGTCTGGCCCAGCCATGGCCCCCAGGGCCACCAAACTGGAGCCAGAGCAGGAGGTGTGGGGCTGGGTGTACGTCCAGACACAACAAAGACCCCCCTGCCCTCCCACTTGAGCCTTGGCTGTCATCCTCTGTCCCACTCTGGGCTCTGGGGTGTGGGGTGGGGAAGCACGTCTGGCCAGAGAAGAGTGGCAGGCAGAAAAGCCCAGGCCTAACAGGACCCTTCTCCACAGGAGACCCACCTCTCAAAACCTAGTAGCGAGGGGGCCTCAGATGGTACTTCCTGAAGGACAAGGAGACCAGTGACAAGAAAAACATAAAGGAGACCATGTTTTCCAAGCGTTGATACAGCAGAGGGGCAAACAGACTCCCCTCTGAGATAGATGAGGGTAGCGGGTGGGTGGGGAGGATGTGTTCTAAAGGAAGCCACAGAGTACATCTGAGGGAACAGAGAACCCCAGACACCCAGGGCTGGGGGGCAGAGCCTGCAGGAATTTAAACTTTCAGACTTAGAAGGGTGGGGCAGCAAGGGCCTCCCAGACCCAAATGGAGAGCTTTTCACCAAATTTTATGTATTTTGGGTGTTACCCGGTGGCTCTTTCCCGCAGCTCAGTGAGGCTCAGACACATTTTTGTCATTCCTGAGACTGGGCCTCTGCTCTGCGGCCTGGACAGATGGACAGACAGGGTGACTTGGACTGCCAGAGGAGGAGAAGTGTCTCCCCTTCCACCCTGAGTCAATATTGACTCAGCAGGACATTAGCCTGACCCATGACCTCTCTATCATCTTTGTCTTTCCCTACAAATAAAATCCAGGCTCCTCAAATGCCAGCAAAGGTTAGGGTATCTCTCCACAGGGCACTGTAAGTCTTGCTCCTGCCCACCCCCCACATGCCCCATGCTCACCAGAAGTAAAAGCTCTTGACTGACTCCCTACATCTCCTTCCAGTTCTCAAACTCCTGTCAGGAGGAAGTTCTGTCAGAAGTCTAACCTTCTTCCTTCTTTCATTGTGAAAGAAGGCTAAGCCTTTCCCTGCTTAGCCCATATCAGTTTCTGCCAGAAACATTCTCTTTAAAACTTATTCCCAAAATTAGTGAAGCAAGGAGAAAGAAAAATGGAAGGACAACTTTCCCCCATGCTACTAGATGGTCTGGGGCTAGACAGGGAGGGGAAGAACAACTTCAACAGAGAAAGGTGGGGAGCTAAGGAGTAAAGGGGAAAGCCCTGGCGAAGCTCCCTCCCAGGCAGTGTTTGAGATACGGATGGGCCTGAATGGAAGGAAGTGGAGACAGGCAGAAGAAAATAAGACAAGTGACAGGACAGAATCAGGGCAGATAATGCCATGGAGAATGGGCAAATAACAGCTGACCAAGAGGGCCAGAGACAACACAATCAGATGATAGACAGAAAGTAGGCAGGCAAAAAGACAGGAAGGGGGCTCAGCTCAGAGGTCGCTAAGACGGTGACATAGTTGTCCTAGGATGAACCTGAGAATAACTATCCCACTGAGACTAGGAGTAGGGTGGAAGCAGCATAGTCTGGCTTTGGGAAGAGACTCATGGCATTCCCAGTGTCTGACCCAAGGCAGATCCCCAGAAGAGGGGCCACAACTCCAGACCTGGAGGGCGGCAGGAAGGAAGCCAGCTCTTTAACCAGCGAAGCCACACACACAGCCTGGGAAAAACTGTCATCTCAGCTGCAAGAAGGGCACCTGCCATTTCTCCCATACCCCTCAGCTCCTTCTCAGGGAGGTTTTACACTGGTGCCTGAGGCCACTGCACCGGAAACACTCCAGAGCCAACTGCTTCCTTCTCCAAACAATGCAGGATCCTGCTAACCTCTTGGAAATCTGGGACAGTACACAGGGGGGCGGACCAGTTTCTCTAGGGCTCACATGGAGCCCCACCAAGTCAGGGACCCTTTCACAGTCTCAAGTCAACTCAACAGCACCGGGTTCCTTGAGGATAGTAAGTCCCCCTTCATTCCCCACCCCCAGCTAGAGCACTTGAAGGGTGGGCAGTCCAGGAGGTGGGGAGGATCCTGAGAGGGAACACTGGGGAGGCATAAGACGTAGACTTGGAGTCTACATGCAGAGCTAAGACTACAGCAGGACTGTGAGGCTTCAGGAAGGAAGGACTTCCCCAAGGTAGGGAGAGGGTTTAGCTTGGTGCTAGCATTGAACTGAGGCTCTAAGCATGCTAAACACGTACTCTGCTACTGAACTAAAACTCTAGCCCAGCCCAGGAAAGAGTTTTGAAGAGTTGGGGGATTTGGGCAGGATTAACTTTGGCCAGTGCCCTGGCTGACATCCCGGGAGGTCTCGTCATAGGAGAATAGTCAAAGGTAAAAATTATGATGATGATAATTTTTTTTTGAAAAGTGGAAAAAATGAAGCAGAAACAAGATTGGAAGGAAAAGAAGGCTTGGGAAGCAGCCTCAACCACCAAAATAATCCCCAAATGAAATTCTTACATATATATCCCTGCTTTGAAAGATGAAGGTAAGGAGAGATATTTAGGGTCCTAGTCTCAACGGGGAGAATGGAGTTTGGGACCTTCAGCACCAGGAGGCTAACGTTCAGCCTCATCACTTACTTCAGCTGCCCACCTGCTCCAGTAACTGGTTAACAGCTCAGCTCAGAGGCATATGTGGAGAGGGGAAGAGAAGAAGTCAGTATGCCTTCCACGGCCTCTTCTGTGGAGGTAACTTCTCCACTACAAAATATCCCTTAATCTCAGCAGGACTCTCCCCAACCCCTGTCCCATCTTTTTTCCATCCTCCCTAGTAGCAAGCACAGTACATTTAATTTCATCTACTGGGGTGAATGACAATTCTCCAGAAGAGGGAACACCTGGGGGCAGTTTCAGGCACAGAAGAGAAAGGAGTAGGGCCTGTGACAGCAGGAGGAAGACACTACTCCAGGTAAGCTGAGCCAGACTTTCTTCTCTAGAAAGGAAGTTATGTGGCCCAGGAGGTAGGAAGCAGGGATCTGGATAGGGTGCTGCCATTGGATAGAGGAAAACCTACATTTCCACAAAATTCTTCTTTTCTTCCCTCCAGAGCATCTGTGTTCCCATTTCTAGGGCAGAGATACTGGTGTGTGTCTGGGGAGAGGTCCTCTTCCCAGGACTCTGAAAAGTATAGACTGAGCTGGGGATACAGAGGTGGGGCACAGTAGTTTTAAGCAAGAGTAAGGAGACAGTTAAGGAGAACACATTCAGTCTTCTTTATCCAACCACTGTTGAGTCAACGTGGTGTGGCAACTAGGACCTGTCTGGGATGTGAAAGTAAGGCTCCCTGGGGTCCTTCCTGGCTAGGCTGGGGATCTCTTTCACTCTTCTCTGAGACTCCTTGCTTCTGTCTAACTACCTACCTGTGTCATGGGCCTCCTGATTGAGCTCCTTCTCATCCAGTATTTTTTTTTTCCTTTCCCTTCCAAAAAGAGCTGCACCTCAGTCTCTCTGCCTCCGTTTCCCTTCTTCCCTCAAGGGGCTGAGAGCAAGAGGAAAGAACCGATAATGGAGGCAGTTAAAGGCAGAGGGTAGCTGTGTGGGCAGATCTGGAGGATTTTCTGGGCTGAGCCTCTTTTCTCCTCTTGTGGAGGATAATTGTGTGTGTGTGTGTGTGTGTGTGTGTGTGTGTGTGTAGGGTACAGACAGACAGTCCCCTAGATGCATGATTAAGGGACACTGAATAAACTGTTTTATCTGGGCACAGCTGCTTTCTGACTCTCTAGCCCGCCTCCCCCAATGGATCAACTTAGGGAAATGGAAGAGAGATAGATAATTTGGTTTCAGAGAAAAACTTTCCCTATCCCAGCCTGGCAAAGAAGATAGAGGAGGGGTGCACGATGGTATGAGAGTGTTCTGTGCCTTGGTGAGAGGGTAAAGATGACAGGAAGCAAAGATACCTCATTCCTTTTCAAATCAGGGACCCAGCCCAACCTACCCCTATGACCCCTGCTTAAAAAGCTTGAGCAAGGCTTAAAGCAGTGACTCACAAGTAAGAAGAAAAACAGCTGGCAGAAAAAGGGGAGAAGGGCACCCCTTTTCTCCAAAAGAACAGAGTTTTAGCCCAAGCCTAACTCTGTAGCAGTATCCATGAGTGGGATGAAGAGGGATTCAAAAAGCAGCTAGCATGCTGGGCACAGTCATAACCCCTATCCAACCTCCAACTCTCCTTCTAGCCCTGAGGATGAGCCAGAAGTGGGAGGAGGGCCCCTCCCCCTCTCCATTCCAACATTCCAGGCCACTCTCCAGTCCCCTTCCCCAATGATGACATCTGATGTTTGCTTCTTCTCAGGGCTCTCAGGAATTAAGAAGGAAAATTCAAAGTCACATAGCATCACCACCCCCTCTTCATCCCCTGAAACAGCTCTACCCAGGCTACTGACAGAGGCTCTAAGAGGGGGAAGTGTCCATTTCGGGACACAAGAGGCAGCCCTGAATCCTAGACTAAGGCCTTTACGCCTGGCCTCCAGGGCCCATACTACATCCTAGCAGGGGGCCCTCCCTCTCCCCACCCACAGCCATGTTGGGCCAGCCTGCCCTGCTCAGCAGGGCACCCCTGGCCTGGCTTCCCCTTGGAGCCTTCAGAAGCCACTGCAACCCCCTCACCCCTCTTGGCAGCCCTACATTGCAAATCCAGATTCCTTCACAAATCAAATAGGGGGGGCAGGAAGGTGGAGGATGTAGAGGGAGCAGAGGCCCTCCCCAACCTGAGGTAGGAAGAGAGAAGGCCTCTCCATCTCAGGATCAGAAAAAGGGGAGCCCTCTTCTCTCAAGCCAGGCCTTTGGTCTTTGTCTAGGCTGGGGGGCCTTCCCCAGAACCATCCTTTACCCAGGGCCCCATTCCCCAAATCAGAACCCCATCCTCGCCCTCAGTCAGGCCGCTGCTGTGTCAGCTGGACTGGGATAACAAAAGGCACCCCCTCCCATGTCTCCCTTCCTCATCCGCACGCAGTGGTGGGGGCTGGGGAGGGGGTGCCCCAGGGGTCCAAAGGGGCAGCGGAATCTCACTCACCGTCGATAGCGGCCGCGACCAGAGCAGAGAGCGAGGGCAGCAGCAGCAGCAGCAGCGGCGGCGGCGGGGTCAGCATGGTGTGCTCTGATGCAAGCAGCAGCCCCCTCCCCTGTGGTCCTGCCACTTCTCTCCTTCGCCCCCCCCCCAGGTGGGGGGTCCCCTTTTATCTTCCTCTTTCCCCTTTTCTATTATTCTTTCCTTCGGTGAAGCGCACCAGGGGCGTGGATGAAGAGGTAGCTCTAAGCCCTTGGGAAGGGCCTGCTGACGGGGGTGCGCCCCCTGCCCCCAAATCCAAATCCTTCACCCCCTGCTTTACTCCTGGCTCCTCTTCCCCTCCCTGGGCGAAGCTCAAAGCCCCATCTCGGAGCCGCCTCCGGCTGCAAAAATGCACAATTGGGAGGAGGCGGGATGGGGGGTAGGGGGCGTGGACCGGGTGGGGGAGCTTTTGGAAGGGGTCTGACGGAGCTCTAAGGGCTCCCCTAGTTTCCGCCTCCTCAGAGCACCGGCCTGGAGCTCGCACCGCTGTTCCCCGGACTAAAGTGCGGCGGGGTGGGGGGGTGAAGGGGGAGAGGGAGGGGACCGGGAAAGGAGGGAGGGAGGGAAGGGGCGGGGAAAGAAAAAAAGGTGGGGGGGGGAGAAAGAGCTACGCGGCAATCCTGCGAGTGCGCATGCGCCGCTTGGCGTGCTGCCCTGGGGAGAGAGAGCCGGAGTCGCTCCAGGCTCTGGAGTTCTGGGAAGCGGTCCGAGAGAGGGAGTCCCGGGGGTCCGCCGGCCGGTTGGGGCCCGGGACTCCTGCTCTCTTGCTGAGGTCCTTCCTCTCGTCACACTCCGGAGAGCTGAGGGGTCGAGGGTGGGACGGGGTAGCGGGCGAGGAGAGAGGGCACTGCTCTTTGAAACTCGGGGTCATACCCTAGCCTTTAGGGCCCGCTCTGGCGGTTGCAGGAGCCAGTGTCAGGGCCGAAGCCCTATTTCCTCGGGGAACCCTGACTGTGCCTCCGTTGCCCAGGGTGAGGGCAGGGGCCTCCCGTCCACGGGGAAACCACGGGGAAAGGCCGAGCTGTGATTTGGAGACGGGAAGACGCGGACCCAGCCTGGGGCCCGAGGTGGAGGGGGCGGGGTAGGGGAGGCGCCGCGAGGGCCGCCCCGCCTCGTTCTGGGGCTCGGTGTAAACAGGGCACCCGCGGGGACACGCTGGAGCTTGCCCGCCCGCCTGGGACTCGGGGATGGAGCCCACCTCGGTGCCCGCCCCGCCCGCTCGCCTGGCACCGGGCGGGAGGGGCAGGCCCTGGTTTGGAGGGAGGTGAGTCACCAGCGGGTGGGGTTGAGGCGGTGCAACCCATTTTGCCCCCAGAGGTCGGGGCTCGTTTATTCTGTGTGCGTGCGTGCGTGCGTGTGTGTGTGTGTATGTGTGTTGTTTTTACACCTTCTGACTGATTTTCCATCAAGCCAGGGTTTTAAATTCTGAGCAACAGGGAAACAGGGATTTGGAATAAGATGGGGGACTCTGGAGCTCCGCTTCCAGGACTCAGTTTTGAGGGAATGTCTTCCTGAGTGCCGGACCTTTGTCCCCAGCCCCAATAAGCACGGGAATGATACTCGAGTCCAGAAGGCGGTTCCCAGGGGCCAGTGATTGCGCTTCTGGCCACTGCCCCCTTCTGGGTGCCCTTTGAAGTCTTCACCGTCGGTATCTGACTTCCTGGGTGTCTGAATCAGAATTCAGGAGCCCAGCAGGCGACTTGGGCTGCCAGAGATTGACCTTAGAGATGAAGGCTGTTTACACTAACCTTCTTTCTTTTTAGTTTTAATTAGGGAGGAACCCCTTTTCTGGGAAGGGAAGTCTCTTCCCAAGGAAGACCTTCGGTTTGCCCTGGCAGAAAAGAGGGCAGGGGAAAACTTGACAGTTAATGATAGTAAGCTCGACCTTTCCCCTCAGCCAGAGCTTTGTCCTGGTTCTCTTTGCTCAGGGTCATGGCCACCTGCCTTTAGTCTCCCAGGGTGGAAACCTCAGACTTTTGGCCAACTTAACAGGGTCTGTCATTCTTGTATCCAATATTGCCAGCCTATGCTTTTTTTTTCCCCTTTAAATATGTCTCAGATTTCCTCCATTTTCACTGCCAGAGGATATCTCCCAGCAGGGGTGGGGTCTTATTCCACTTTTTATTCAGCCGCATGGTGTAACATAGTGCCAGGACCAGGCAGGGATGCACTGAATGTTTTTAATGGATGCCTGCTAGGTTTCTGCCAGGACCTCTCCCTATCCTGTGGTCCAAGTAAAATCCAACTCAAGCTGACTTCACTCAACTTTGCTGGAAAAACGTATCTGGATTGGCCTAATTGGGTTGTGAGGGGCTCTTCTTCCAGGCTACCTTACTTCTTTTTTTTTTTTTTTTTTAATTTTATTTATTTATTTGTTTGCTTGTTGTGTTTGTTTGTTTCTTTATTTTATTTATTTTGTGGCTGGCTCAGCCTGTCCTGGTGGTGGGGGCTGGCGCAGCATGTGGTGCCGGGGATCGAACCGCAGTCCCTGCAGTTGCCTGAGCTTTCCTAAGCAGGCGCTTTAGACCACTGAACCATCTCGC
>PVKN010000250.1:0-91504 GCA_004027915.1 Capromys pilorides | reverse complement strand
CAGTGCACCCAGCACCCCCTCTTCCCCGGCTCCAGGGCAGTGCACCCAGCACCCCCACTTCCCCCGCTCCAGGGCAGTGCACCCAGCACCCCCTCTTCCACCCGGGAGAGGCCCACAGCTCTTTCACACAGGAACCACAGCACCCTGGGGCAGCCCAGCCTCTCTCTGACTGTTCCGCTGCATGAACGAGGATGCTGCCTGGCTGAAGCGGCGGCTGCGGGGACCCGAGCTGGCGGGCCCTGCTGTAACGCGCGTCCCTTGCTTCTTCTC
The DNA here is from genome assembly GCA_004027915.1 of Capromys pilorides. Taxonomy (NCBI): domain Eukaryota; kingdom Metazoa; phylum Chordata; class Mammalia; order Rodentia; family Capromyidae; genus Capromys; species Capromys pilorides. The sequence continues at coordinate 91,234 of PVKN010000250.1, read as the reverse complement.
TTGCTGCTCACTTAACACGCATCGTCCCCCGCGTTCTTTTAGATTCTTTTTCTGCTTCTCTTCCTTCCTCCCTCCTCTTCTGTTAGCGCTGGGTGCAGCATCCTGCTCACTCCGTGGTCTCTGACTTTGCCCCCAAATGCCCTCAGCAGCAAGCGCCCTAGTGCCACAAGAGCACATCTGACCTGGGAATGGCCTGCGTGGCACCAGGATGGAGCCAACACGGGAGAACAGCCCAGGTCGAAGAGCAGCAACACAGATCAAGACTGCGTGGTGAGCAGAGCTCCCACCGGCGTGAACCAGGCGTGAGACGCCCTCTGAGCAGTGCTGCTGTGGGCGTGGACTTCCCGCTCCACACTGGGTCACCAGCACTGCCGTGACTCCTGGGCTGCTGCAGGGTCAGTCCTGCCCCCTGCTCTAACCCAGTCCTTCCTGGGAGAAGCGCCTGGAGGACCGCGCAATGCCCGCTCGGGCAGCAGCATCTTAGCACCGAGTCCAGATTAAAACTGGTCAGCACCTGAAGCTGAGGGGCCGGCACCAGGGCAGAGGGCAGCCTCTAGCCAAGCCCGCTCTGGTGCAGGGTTCCTGGGGAGTGTGCAAGGCTGCTCTTTGCTCTGTCTCCTAAAGTCGTAATTACAGATGATGCAGGGACCAGAGGAGAGCGAGGGTCCAGAACTGGCGATGCCCACTTCCCACTGCCACTTAGCCGGCGCACAGTTCCGCACCAGGGACTCCTGTCCATGGGCACAGCAACGGCCCAAGACATCATCTGGAAGAGTCCAGTGAAAACAAATTCACCACCATTCGCTGTGGGACCACTCCCATGGCTACTTTGAGGCCAAGGCGAACAGTGGGTTGGCACCTGGGACTAAGCCCCCAGGTGACCCCAAAAATCGTGGTGCGGCGGCAGGGTCTTCGTGAGCTGGGTGGGCGCGGCAGCCCTGACAGCCACGGCCACGAGGTGCGCGAGGCCTTTTCTTCCAGCTCCTGGACCCTCACCCCAGGGCCTGGGCTGGAGGAGCCCCGCCTCGTCCCAGCACGTGTTCCCCTGGCAGCTGTCCCACTTGCTCAGATCCTGGACGTGCCGACTTCTGTAAGCACTCAGGCAGGGCACCAGCCCCCTCATGTCCCCGGGATGCTGTCAGCTCGGTCAGCCTACAGGAGCAGAGTTTCTGTCTGGCATCGACGCCATCTGGGCCGGGGTGGTGGACTTTCCACCACAGCTGCCTGGAAGCGGTTTTCCTCATGGTAACTGGCAGTCCTGACCAAGAAAAAGAAACCCGATCCCCCATCTAAGAAAACCCCGAGTCTTCCAAGGAACAAATCAGGCTCCCATGAGCCTGAGGAAGTCTCCTGGCAGGGAGGGGCTCAGCTTGAACGCCCCCTAGCAAACTCCGGGCATTGCCAGCTCCCTCGGGAGTCCAGAGGCTCCAGTTGGGGGGCGGGGGAGCTGACGGCTGCCTGTTTCTGGCCCCCTATCCTTGGGCCACAATGTGGGAGGGAGGTTGTCTTGAATCTTGCCAGGCCACCGATCTCCTCTTTCCCGCAGCCTCCGGCACACCCCTGCCTGGATGGTCCATGGGCCCTGCTGCTCTATGCACCCCTCTGTTCCCTGCGCACCCACTGGACACTGCTGTCTGAACCCTGCTCCACCCACATTTGGAAGGGGCATCACCTGGTTACCCTGAAAACACAAGGCTTACCGGACCCTCACAAGAACAGAAAAATGGCACAATCAGTAGTACAACTTTTCATCTGAAAACCTGTACCAGGAAGCTGGCCGGATCTTTAAATCCATGCCGAGGTGTGAAACAGGACAGTGTAGTCTGCGGGGGCCAATCTGGCACTGACCGGCAGGCACGAGGCTCTGAGCAGCACCTCTATGACCACTGCGGTCCCCACACAGCATGCCAGGGCTCTGGGGCTCAGGGAAGTGCAGCCAAGAGGCTCCCAGAAGCAGCGCAGCTCAGGACCAGGCTGCAGGAGCCAGAGGGTGGAGCTCAGTGCAGTGCAGGCACCCTGCCGGCTCACATGCCAGGCGTCCAGAGAGGGCAGCGGGTGTGTCCGCATCTCTGCACTGGGCCACGCCCCCTCCTAGGCTGGCACAGGCCACTCTGCCACCTGACATAGGGCGGCAGAGGGACGGTGGGCTGCGGGGCGCCTGCTGGTGGTGGACAGGCCTTGTGTTTCTTCGCTGCCTCTCCACCCAGCGGGAAGGGCTCTGAGGTCGGATGTCTGGTGAGGAGCCAGAAGAGCAGCCTGCAAGGCCCCTGTGGACAGTGGCTGCCACGAGCAGCTCGCACACATCTGTGCCCGAGGGTCTGTCCTGCGAGACCGCAGGGACACCGTGTCGCTCTGCACTGCATCCTAGGCCGTCTCCAGCTGCAGCTCCTCCCCAGGACTTTGTAGGGCAGAACCCAAAGCCTGGCCCTGAGCTCCAGCCCCTGCCCTCTGCCCCTCCTTCGAGAGACAGGGTCACAGAGTTGTCCAGTCTGGGCTCCAACTTGCAGTCTCTTGCCTCAGGCTCCCAGAACACTGCTGGAAAGATGGTAGGCCCTTCAGGAAAGCCACCTCTCCCGACGCATCACCCTGCACACCCGGCCAGGGCCCTAGTGGGGGTCAAGCGCCTGGTTCTTCCTGACTCGAGGCTCCTGCGAAGTGGGGAGGGGCGAGCCCCGCGCCTCCCACTGTGTCTTCAGATGCCCTGGTGACTCCTCTGAACCCCAGACCTCAGGACTCCCACATTTCTGCCTTCATGTGTAGGTGTCTGACCACCCAACACACCGGGCCTCTGGTGCAAGGCACGGCCCAGGCAGGAAGGTCAAGGCAGTTGCACCACAGCTCCTCATTTGGGAACATGAAGGTGACAGCTGCAACTCTGGGGAGGTTGGGAGGAGGCCAGGGTGGGCCTGGACAGGGAGGTCCTGTATACCAGGTCACCCCTGCATGGCTGCAGAGGGGCTGGGCAGGAGGAGGTGTGACCAGCACGGGGTGAATGAGGAAAAGCAATCCTGCCGCAAGCCCCAGGTTGAGCAGTGCTCCTCTCAATGGCAGGATCCTTAGCCACCTCAGCCATCCAAGGCCGTCGGCCTGCAGGGGGGAAGGTGCCTGACACCCTGGCCAGGCGGTCTCTAGCATCAGGCACACAGGGAGGGGGTACTGGAGGACAGAGAAGCTGCGCCTGGGACAGCCCTGTGCCAATGAGCCCCTGCTGCACCCCAGGAACCCGAGGCCCCAAAGCACTGCTCTCAGAGCATTTGGGAGAACGCTCGCCTCGAGGGCGGTGGGTGGTCGCGTATATCCGGCCACTCACTGTCATCCAACTGTGAGATGGCTTCACCCGACATCGCCTGGGCTTTTATGTTAACCAAGAGCTCTGCACTGTTCACCATCACCTCCGGGGAACCCGACCAGGTAAAAACTGGCTCTGTGCTCAGCATGCGCAGGCGGTTAGAGCCTCGGGATCCAGGCCCTGGCGCCATGCTGCCAGAACCATGGGCCACCACTGTGGACGGATCCTGTGACACAGGGGACAGTGGGTTACGGCCTCCCTCCTCCCCTGCACCGTGACTCAAGCTACGATCTACTCTGCCTGCCTTTCCCTGGGCTACGCAGGCCAACAGCCACTCTTTCTGCCTCTGTATCCCTCCCAGTGGGGTGTGTCCCCTCCTCCACAGATATTGAGTTCTCGTCTTTCACTCCAACAGGAACAAGTATTATTCCTGCTCACTATTAAAGAATCCCATACTATACACAGTGTGTGTACAAAACCCCACTCCAACCAGGGTGGATAAACTCAAAATTCTGGGGCCTAGGGCAGGGTCCACTACTCCTTATACACTAAGGGCCAGAAACGGGTGGGGTAACCATCAAACATCACAATATCCAGATCATAAGGCCTCATGGCCAGGGCAGGCAGCTCATAGCCTGGGTGGCAGGTGGGTGGAGCAGTGCCTGCACACCTGTCCTCGGGCCAGCACCGCAGTTGTCCCTTCTTGGTCTTGGGCCTCACCCTCAGCAAGGTCGGGGCCACCAGGGATGTCAGCGTCGCTGCACAGACCCTGCTAGGAGCTCTAGGTGGTTGCTTGAGAACCCTGGATGCCAGGCAGGGTGAGGGCACTGAGGCGGGGCAGAGGGCCTGCGCTTGACAGGCACCCACGCAGACCCGGGGCTGGACCCCTGCTCTGGCTGCAGCCCTGCAGGGGAGGGCTCTCCCATGCCAGCGCAGCACAGGAGGGAGCAGGTGCTGTGGGAGAACTGTGGGGAGAGATCCACAGTGCCAACCAGGGCAAGTGGACACTGCAGTAGGTGGCACCTGGGCTCCAAAGGAAGGGCCCAAAGTGGGAGGAGGAGGCTGAGCAACTGGGATAAAAAAACCCTGAAGACAGTGACCCACTGCGACTTACACAGCGGGAGGCTGCGTCCAGTGCTGCTGGAAGCATGCCCTTTAAGCCGGCAAGGTGGCGTGGACAGGGAGCAGCTGCCCAGGAAACTGGTGGGCAAGTGGGCAAGAACAGAGGGACCAGGCTTTGGGGTGGTGTAGAAACACGAGCCAGTCCATGCAGAATAAGGGGTACATGACTTCACCTTCTGATGCCCTCCCTGTGTGCTGGTCTACCCTGGCCCCACAACCTATGCTTGGAATGGGCCTGGTCCTGCCCCATCACGCTGCACGGTGGCCAGTGTTCCCTGGCTGTGCTGTATTTGTCTGTACGCTGTTGCAAGTCCCACTACGGTGCTGGACCACAGGGCCTCCGGTGCGCACTGTGGAGGCCACCATGCAGGGGTGTGACACAGGAGAACAAAGCTCACGAGACTGCCCGGCACAGCTCAGTGAAAAATGTCACTGCAAAACCTCCACTTCACTGCGTGCTTCCACTGTGACACCAGCTCTCACCTGAGGGCATCAGGACCTTAATTTAAAAAGCGTTCACTTCTGAAAAATGTAGTCTGACTAAAATGCATTCTAAAGAAATACTAAACTACGAAGGGCCTATAGAGGAACCCTATGCACTTAAAGACAGCGTTTGGCTGTGCTTCTCTGGCTTCCTGTTCGAATCCCCAGTGACTCGGCTCCCTCTGGCAGAGGTAGGTCTTGCCAGGGAAGGGCCTCCACTGCCCTGTAGGTGTGGCACTGGAACTCTCAACCTTGAGGACTTCGGGCAGGGTTGGTCCCCAATACATCGAGGCACCAAACGCAGGGCCAGCCTTCTGCTGATGGCTAGCGCCAGACTGCTCAAGTCCTTTCAAAACCGTTTCCTTGGTAAAACCCCACCCAGCAGGAAATGATCCCAGGGGTGGGGATGGCTGGTGACACACACTTCCTCTGCTTTCTGGCTTGTGACTTCTCCTAGAGCAGTCTTCACGTAACCAGCTGTATTTACATCCAGATGCAAAACCTAGAATCACCCAGGCACAGGCCTGCTGCCCCGCACCCGGGCTGCTGCCCGCTCGCTCCTCCCCTCCAGGGCTGCGTGCACCACGGGCACTGGCGGCAGCGCTGCGCCCACTCCGGGACGGCCCAGCAGAGCGAGCTAGACTGCGCCTTCTAACAGAAAAGCAGCAGCCTGAGTGCACCTTGGCGCAGAGCAGCCCACTTGGAAAACCCTTCCGCTTGTACACGTGCAGAGTGCGACACGCTGCGTGGCCAGTGGCTAGCTGAAGAAAGGGCCCAACTGAGCGCTCTCCTCACTACTCGCACTGCACAAGCCCCCACCCTCCCAGCTCACACTCCCCAGCAAGCATCAGGTCAGGACGCCCCTGGGACAGGCAACCTGAACTAGGGCTGAAATTCCTTTCACATCCGACTGTGCTCTGCAACCTACAGCCACTTTCCTGTTTTGAAACTACTGTCTACTTCTCCTGTTTGTTCTAAGAGATTGCTACAATGGGAAAAACCTCAAGAAAAATCTCTTTAATATGGTATGCCTGCATTGAACTGAACCACAATGGACAGCGCAGGGAGTGTGGGTGGGCACACCTGTGCGCCTGTGTGCACGGCACACGCGTGTGCAGAGGCAGGGCAGCACGTCCACAGAAATGGCTTTATTTCAGGAACTGAAGAACAATGTATGAGAGCTGCAGGACCCAGGGCTGCAGTGGGACGCGGGGTGCAGGAGAGGGCTGCTGCTCACAGTGTCTCCTCCAGAACTGCAGAGGATTCCAATAACGCGAGAGGCTCCAAAGCTTCTCCACGGCAACTCTTTCTGCCACCTCACTAACTACAGGGGAGATCGCCTCTGCCAGGGCAGCTCTTCTGCTGCGCGACTCCCAGGCACCTGCTCCCCGCAGAGCGTCCACAGAGCGGACACGTCTTCACTGCCGTGACGCAGCACACGTGGAGGGCACCATCACTTCAGCCAGATCCACTTGTCACCCACCTCAGCGTTGTACCCAGGGGCGTACCTGCGTCCCGGCAGCTGTGGGGAAGGCAGCACATGGGGTTAGAGATGGCTCGGGTACGGTGGTCACCAGGGCTGTGTCCATCCCCTCGGCTCCTCTGCAGCCAGGTTCTCTGCCCGGAAGCAGGACTGTTGAGGGACAACCCCAGGGCAGTATAGCCACTGCACCAGATGGCAGCAAGGTGGCACCCGTGCACACGCTGCAACCTCACACTTTCAGTGTCATGACTAGAAACTGCAGCCGAACCCCAGGATGAGCTGTGGGAGCGAGCCTGTGCGGAGCCCCTCCTCAGCCCCATCCCGGCATGCATCTCGCCAGCCCTGGTCAGGGCCTCTACTCAGGGATGCAGACTGTGGGGGTGGTTTCAGGTACACAGCAGGGTGCAGGACAGGGCAGTGACAGAAGGTTGCCGTGCATGAGACCCTGTCTGCAGCACCTACTTCCAAAGCAGTGAGCTAAGAAGGCGCAAGCAACAAAGGCGGAGAGGGGGTTGAGCCCAGGCCCCTCACACCGAGCTACCTCCTAACCTTTGCATTTTTTTTATGTATTTGGTCAAGGGTCATCTCACAGCTGGGACACACAGTGATCCTCCTATTTTCAGCCTACCCAGCACTGGGATTATAGGCATGTGCCATCATGCCTGATCTCAGTGGCTGGCTCAGCACAACCAGGGGTGGGGCTGGTGAGGCATGTGGTACTGCGGATGGAATCCCAGTCCCTGCTGAGCTATCTTGCTGGCCCCTTTTTAAAAAACTGAGGCAGGTTCTCAATAAATCACTGTATTACCCAGGCTGGGCCTGAACTTGGATCTTCCCAGCTCAGCTTCCTGGAGTGCGGGTATAACAGGATGCACCAGCACGCCAGCTCAGCACAGCACCTTCCACCAAGTGCCAGCAAGCCAGGACAAAGAACTGAGTCCATTCACACTTCAGATCAATGTGGCCCACCAGTGCACCTGTGCCCAACACACATGCACGCGCACGCACGCACACACAGCTTTACCACCTCCTCCTCCAACACAGAAGCCAGGGGCAGTTGGCACAGCAGCTGCAGGCAGCCTCTGCACGACACACAGGGCAGGCAGCGCAGGTGATACGCACCCCACCCATGCCGTGAGTGCCAGCAGCACCCAGGCTGTCCTCAGGCCAAGGACCTCAGGGATGACAGCAGCCCAAGCTCTGAGGTCCCAGAGGCCTGTGTCCACCTCACATTTCCACAGAAGCCTCACTACCAGCCACTGTCCAGGAAAACAGTTGCTGAGCCTGGATGCGGGGGAGCCGTGCTGGGCTGGGCTAGGAGGGCAGGCAGTGTGGGTGGGTTCTGTCTGCTGGCTACGGTGAACGGCAGCTTTATCTGAGTACCATCCTGGGACACAAAAGAAAAAGGTCCAGCTTCCCAGGAGTTGGCAGTCCTGGGCCCTGGGCAGACAGAGACCAGGAAGGGGACAGTGCAGGCAGGTATCAGAAGTGGGTGCTCACGTGGGAAGGAGCCCTAGGGTGCCTGCCTTCTGGCCTGACCCAAGGTGCTAGTGGAACTGTGTGTCCTGTGCCATGGACACCTGTCATGGCCCCCGAGAACAGGAAGGAATGGTCTGTCCAGCAGGGTGGCCTGCGGCTGGTGCACAGAGGACCAAGACATCTACAGCTGAGACAGGCTGGAGGGACGTCACAACTGAGGAGCACATGGTGCCCACAGGGACCCTGCCATGAGGACACCTCTAAGCCTGGGCTGCACAGGTCTGGACAGAGGGCTGGGAGGGAATTGGATAGGTCCAGGAGGGCCAGCAAGGGGCTTCGGCCTTGGCATGCGACACCTGGGGGCCTCAGGCCAGATGGTGGCCAAGGATGGGAGAGGTGGTGGCGAGAGAGATCACATGGGTGGGAAAGGCAACTGTAAGTAAGGGGGACAGGCCAGCGAGGCTGCCTTTATCCAGCATGCTGTACTACAGCCAGGCAAAGGTGTGCAGATGGGACAGGGTTGCAGGTGGGCGAAGGGCCTTGGGTCCTAAGCTATGTGCAGGGCCCTGAGAGAGAGTCACATCAGAACGGGAAATGGCAGTGACTATGGGTGGACGGCCAGGCTGACTTGGGGCGGAGCCAGGAGTGCAGGGGCCCCCAGAAGCTGGGGAGGAAAGGACCCAGTCCCCCAGCCTCTCGAGGCAGCACAGCCCCACCAGAGGGTGTGTGTTGTTTCGGGTCACTTTGTGGTGACCAATGGCCATGATACAACACTCACCCAGGCAGGGTCTTGCTTTCTCTGAGGAGACAGGTGGGAACATCTGTCACAAGAACCCGGGATGGACACGAGCGCAGGGCGGGTGGTACACAGGACAGAGCAGGCGGCCACCAGCAGACCCCCAGGCAGGCCCCAGGCCCAGCCCCAAGCCCAGCCCCAAGCTGCCACGAATGCAGGCCTACTTGAGCGTCCGACACTGAGGGGGCCCTGCAGAAGTTGGCGTCTTCCTGGAGATGGGCTGCTCCACAGAGCACTGCCACCCAAAGAGCAGAGTGCTCACAGCTCAGTCACAGAAAGGTTGTGCTGCTGCCAACGACAGCCGTGGGGAGCTGCCTGGAAATGCAGGGGTCAGCATGCCCAGCGTTTTCAATTAAAGCCCTCGTTAAATGACAGAGCCAGCCCAGGAGTGGCCACACAGCTGACACAGCAGGCCCTTCAGATCACAGACTGGACATGGCAGCACGGCTACTTTCACCTTTACAACAGAATTTTAAACCAGAGCAAATAATATCAAACCTGCTGAGCCTAGCCAGTATCTTCTAATGCCCCACAAAGCTATGCTTTGAGCTTCACGGGTAGTGTTTACGTGGACTCCAAAATCCAGGGGACACTCAGGAGCTGGGCTCTCTTTCCAGTGTGTGAGAGCCACAGAGGGTGTTCAGCTGAAAGACCTCACACCGAAAGAACGCAAACCGGCTTATTAGTACTGCATGCAGCACCCACTAAGGAACCTAAGCCTTCAAAGCCTCCGCAGTCCTCCCGACTCCACCCTCATCATACAAGGAAAGCGGAGCTTCAGGCGGAGGTGGCACAGGACTCCTGCACCCTCAGGAGGTGCATGTACCTTTCTTGCAGGGGTGTGCAGTCAACACCCCGGGCAGCCCATGCACTAACCCTGCCAGAGCCTGGCGCTCTGCTAGGAGGGGGCAACTAAGGAGGCTGCAAGCAGCGCCAGGATCCCTGCCCTTCCTGTCTCAACTGCAGCCACTCTGGACTCACTCAGCCCGTGGTGTTCTGGTAAGGTCACTACTTTCAGGAAGCTGTTTCCTCACACTTCCCATTTAAAAAAAAAAAAAAAATCAAACAGCCATTTGTTTACTAAAGCAAAGGTGGAGTATAGCAGATCACAAACCAAATGTCAGAGCATCTCCAGAGCAAACACCACCAAGGGAGGCTCACCCTCCTGGGCCAGTGGCACTGTGCACCTAAGAGTCACACCAGGGAGGGAGGGACTGAGCCAGGCCCTGAGGAGCCCACTGGCCAGAAGCCCAGCTGGAACCCAGGCTGGCCCAGAGTCCTGTTCCCAGGAGCCTGGCTACAGGGCAGAGCTGGCTGCACCCATGAGGTCAGCTCCGTCATGGCTAGGGGCTTCCCCCACTGTCCCACCTGCGTGGGGATCTGGACCTGGATCAAGAGACCATGCTGCACCGTGCTCCCTGGCGTACCCATTCATGCACTGGAGGCTTACAAGAGCGCCTCTGCTGCCCGCCTGTTTACTGTGCAAATCGGCACATCGGAGGCCAGGTTTAGTTTATGCTAACATGTACAAGAACAGGGAATGTGGCGGCACTCCTGGCCTGCAACTCAGGGGCTAATGTGCATAGTACGGGGCTCCCTGCTTCCTTCTTCAACACATACTGCCAACTGGACGGGAGGAAGGCAGAGGAGCCGTCAGCCAGGTGGCCTCGGGAGGGACAAGGAAGTAGCATGCCCCTGTCCCAACGACTCTGTGCAGCCTTCTGCACCTGCACACTGAGCAGCTTGCTGCTCAAGCAGCTCTACGCCACGCAGGGGCCAGAGTCTGAGCACCCACCTCCTCTGGCGTTTCCTACCCCCTACCTCCCCAGCCTGTAAGGGCATCTGTTACCAAGCCATAGTTACTAGTATCCCCGCTAATGATGAGATACCCTGCAGATTTAATCTTTTTCGATAAACCTCCATAAAAGGAAATGCTTGCTTAAGGAAAACCACCAACACATGGAGCAGCAGGTGCTGATGCAACCACTGACTCAACTGTGTGCAGGCTCTGGTTCGAATCACCTCGCTGCGTTCACTGTGTGGGCTGAGCCAGGCCTCTGCAGAAGGGGGCAAGCTGGGACTACTGCTACGCGACCTCTACATGTGTTGCCAGCGGCATCATGCCGTGGGTTCATACAACAGCAGAGTCCAGCCCCAATGCCAGACGCATCATAGAAAAATATCACTGACCAGTGGCCCCACACAAGTGCAGGGCAGGAGCCTGGCGTGGATTTGCTCAACTAGGGATTATTCAGAGAGTGTGCATGAGTGCCAGGCCCTGTGCTGGGCAGCAGGGCAACTTGGGGACAGGACGGCTCCCGAAGCACCAGTAGGGCTTTCTGATGTGAGGCAGACGAGGTGAAGACCCTGAGCCCAGGACTCAAGTCTCACAGGAGCCAGTCAGCCTCCACACCACAGGCCAGGCTGTCTCCATGCCACGAGGGCCAAGGTGGCACACTGAGCTCATACCACACAACTGAGACACACCTCAATTCCATGTCACCCGGCCAGCTATGTGGCTGAAGCAGGCAAGGGGAAAAAACTGTGCCCTGTACCTTCCCCTGGGGGAGACGGAATGTCACCTACACAAGGGTGGAGCCCTCACTGTTCTGAGATATGAGTGAAAACAGGCCCATCTTCCCTAGCTCTAGGATACACATGGAGAACACTCAGGTTTGAATGTGGGCAGAGCCCAGAGCAGAAGGAAAACTCCTCCCCTAGCCACACGCTGGACTCTGCGCCCTAAACTCCAGCGCCCTGGCACTCAGTTACAGCATGAGGCCCACCTCTCTGAGACCCACCAGACCACACCACTCCAGGCAATGCCAGCAGCTCCTCTCCACCATGACGAATAAATCTGGACTCTCTCTCCCCACACACACTCCAACAGTGGAGAGACTGAACTTGGACCCCACAGCTGACACTGGGCAGGTCAGTATCTGGGCAGAGTAGAGAGGGGAGGGACCTGTGGAAACTGCAGAGGCCCAATAGGCAGCAGGGGTGAGGCTGGGAGGGGCTGCACAACTCCAGGCGGGTCCAATGGCCTCCCCACACTCAAGAGACCCCAGGCTACCATGGACACACCGTCCCTGAAGACAGGCGACTCTGGACACACCAAACCCAAGTCCCCATGGGCTTAACACTTAGATGTAAGTAGCTTCACTGCCTGCCAGGAAAATCCTATCACTTGTCATAGAAGTAGAACAAGATCTCTCATTATAAAATTTACAAAGTACTGTAAGCAATGAAACACTTCCAGACACATGAAAAAAAAAAAAAAAAACCACAACCAGGGGAAAATCAGGCTGACTCAGAAAAGACAGCAATGCATTAAGGAACAAAGATGTTAAAACAGCTGACAGTAACAGGCAGAGAAGCAAGCGAAATTTCTGGAGTTAACTGGGATTCCTGAAATTCAGGTGTGGTGGCCGCAACACATGCTGCTCAGGGCCCTACTGTGGGGAACAGCACCTGCCTGCAACGCTGACCCTGGCTACCCAAGGCCTGCCCATTCCAGGCTACACCATCCACAGTCGCTCACTACTGCTGACTGACCAAGGAAGGGGCCCTGATCAGGAACACTCCACCACTGCGCTGGACTCCCACACTGGCCCCGCCCTCGTCTCTCTCGGGCTCCTCCCCGGACCCTGCCCAGGTGTGTCCCCAGCACAAGCTCTGCTATGTCTCATCCCTTGGGCCCAAAGCAAAGCGCCTCGGGAGCCATGGAAAACTTCAATCCAGCCACGCACACAGGAGGGGAAGACAGAACGCTGTGAAGCAGTAATGACTAAGCACCTTCCTTAACCTCCAGCTTACGACACTCAGAAATCACACTCAAGGTGAAGGCAGCCACACGAAGCCCGGCACAATTAAAGCATGTGACCCTGATGGTAAAACAGGTCCAGAAGAACCCATAAGGCGGCCAGAGAAGAGGCTCCCCGGGCCCACGAGCAGAGCAGCTGAGACCTCCCTGCAGAAACAGGTGTGCCGAGGGCAGCAGGGCTCGCACGGGCCCAGAAACTGCACGCCAGATCCTCTACCAAAGCCAGGTGCCCCTCACGGTAATGCTGCAATAAGTACTTCTATTTTTTTCAGACAAATATGAGCTAATAGAAGTCACTGAATGGGAAAAACAAAACAAGCTGTATCACATACAGGTACAAATTCTCTATGATGAATGTGATCATAATATATATCTGAAATGTACCAATAAATTATAATTAAAAAAAATACTACAGGGCCAGGGCCGGACAGATAGCTCAGTGGATTAAAGTGCCTGCTTAGGCAGACACAGGGACTAGAGCCTGCCATGCCAGCCCCGCCCCTGTGGTGCGCTTCCACAGCATTGAGAGTGGGTGTGGTGGTGCTTGAGAGGCTAACAGGAGGATCACTACGACTCCAATCTACATAGTGAAACTGTAGACCTTGTCCTAAATATGGGGGGAGGAACAGGACAAAAATTACATATATGTAACCATGAAAAAAGTCAGTTACCAGACCTGCACTAGAGAAGTTACTCAGCCAAAGGAGAATGATGCCCCGTGAAACTGACTCCCAAGGAGCGAAGCACAGCAGATGGCAGCTGCAGCTCGGGTGTGGCTGTGGAGCCACTGCCACTATTCGAAGGAAGGAAACAATGTAGCTAGCAAAGCCAGAAGAAAACACAACAGGAGGTAAAAGCAGCCTACCCCAGAGGAGCCAACGACCCCGACACCGCCCTGCGTACGCTGCCCTGCATACACGGTGGACGTCACAGCTGGGGAGCCCCAACCACCCCAGAAGGTCTCTCTGAGGCACCTACCTACTGACACCAAACCTCGGGAGCTCAGGCTTACACAGACAGCCTTCAGCTGTTCATGGAGTACCATACCAACCCCAAAAGTAACCCACTGCTTTGTGAAAAATACAAGTAGAAAGGAACACACTTAAAACAGTGTGAGGAGCTCAAAGGCAGACATGCACAAGAAGGGCCATCCGGGACAAAGGCAAGCAAAACTCCTGCCTAGAATTCCCCAGGGATGGCTGCACAGATCCTCAGAGTCTCCAGCTGACCCTGGCATGCCTTCCTCCACCAGATACCCTCCACCTGCTCTTGAGAGAGCTCTCCTGCGCCGGCTCTGCCTTGACATTCTGCCACTGAGGCCACCCTGCACCGTGAAGTAGGTCCCAATGCCACCAGGAGCTCATCCAGGGCTTTCTCCTCAGCCGCATCTACAAGCACCATCCACTGTGACCACCTGCACTCCCATCCATGTGAGCTGAGCTGCCGGTGCGCCAGGATTTCCCATGTCCCAACAGCAAGAGCCAATGCCATCCCTATTCAGAGGCGAGGGGCGAAGCTCTGTGACCAGGGCTGGATCTTTCTACTATCAAGTCCACATGTTCTCCTATACCACATAAGTAACCACTAAACCAAATCATAACTCCTAGTGTGCTGAAAGTAACACGACATCTTTGCTTCCCTCAGCCCTGTGCCGCCTGTACCAGCCTACGGCATCCCCTCCCTTCTCTCGTGCATCTGCCCATTAGCAGCGTGCTGCTCGGCTTCGATTTTTAGAGGTGAGGCTTTCTGAGCTGGGAGGGGCAGTCCGGGACCCCAGGACCTGGGCAGCAGCCTCTGTGCCCTTCCAGCACCTTCACGTTCATCTCTGCTTACTGGGCTTGGGGAGCGTTCACATCCTAGTGCCACAGTGGGGGGCCGTGACACTTAAGTGTTTTTACCTGTAACACGGTGCCGTACAGACATCCCAGCACCGAGGCTTTTGCTGTGTTACTGTGAGCAGATAACTTTAAAGGGGGAAAAAATGAAGGAAGTCCAGCTTGAGCCAATCAGGTCTGCTCCATTCCACTGGGGATAGGAAATGGGCTACGTTAACTGTGACTGACTCGGCCTCTAAGGCATTCTCAAAACCTTCAAACTACTCAAGAGTTCTGGGGTAATTTGGGGATTCCAATTTCCAACTCCTATCTTCCATTATTGCATATAAATGCTAATGAACCCTGCCAACAACTTTTCATTAATTTCAAGGGATATTGTAGAAATTATTAAAGTCACTTCTTTGATATACAATTTCCAATATTGTGCAGCATAAATCAAACAAAATTAAAGTTAATTTTCAACAAAACCTTTTTTTTTTTTATCAAAGTCAATTTTAAAAACCCATTTTTCTGAAAACAAATGCTCTATTTAATACATAAGCGCTACATTCCGTTCACAGAAGCCTCGTGCTCAGCTGCGACGTGCACTGCAATGGGTAGTGTACTTTACAGATCTGTCTTCATTCCCTTTACTTCTGCTGGCCTCCAAGAAGAAAAGCTCCTAGCTTAATGCTGTTTAAATACTCAAACAGCATGCTTTCTAAAAACTATGCAACAAAAGTCATTCCTGCGCAAAGCAGCAGCACTGCTGGGTCTGCAGGCTGCCTCAGGACACCCCGTGACGCGTCACACCTGTGGACCAAAACCAGCAAGTGTGTACAATCGTTGACCCGGGACAAGTTCATCTCTGCTACTGTCCCATGCACAAAAGTACCAATACCTGGGACAGACTGATGCCAGTATTAGCGACTTCCCAGGGCACACAAAAAGCACACGTACTGTAGGCAAATCACAGCTCCTTCCCTAAGTGGCGCGGAGGACAGTAAAGGCGGTGCGCGTCTGCTCTAGGCTCAGTGAGAGCCTGCATCCTAACCCAACTGCACATGGAGCTCCACAAAGCTCTCAATGCTTGGAGCAGATGCAGTCAAGTCCAGTCTGCCTCCTGTGGTATGTTTAGATTAACCGATGTAGCGGTTTTTCTTTACTGCAAGTTTTTCTTTATTAAACAGAACTTCATAAAGGCAAGATAATACAGCTGCCATCTTCAAGCTATTAAAAACATTTATGGTACCTTGATACTGAAAATGAAAACAACCTGAGATAGTAAAGAAATAAAAACAGCAGGACAAACAGCGGAGATTCTGTCACCCTGGCAACACTGAGGACAGTGGCTTCTTGCACAGTGCCCAGCAAGCGCTCTCGCCGCTCTGAGTGTCCCGCAATGGCAACAGAGCCGCATCCTCGCTGCCCATGTCTATGCAGGCCCTGCTCACCCACGCCTCAACTGCTGCTCCAACAGACCTGGCCACTCTGTGCCAACCCCTACCCCAGCCCTGGGCCGAATGGAGATGGAGCTGTGGAGCGTGTGGCTCCTGTGGTCTCCTGGGCCACAGCTGACCACTTCCGGCACTTGGCCGCGATCCTCTTTCCACACTTCTTCGCCCTGAGCTGAGCGCCCTGACCTCAGCGCCGACATGCCAGGATGATGCCACCGTCTGATCTCCAACCCGAGCCCCACTGACGGACCCTAGCCCTGAAGGTCCTGAGCCTGACTTGACATGGCTAGGGCAAACTGCTGAGGCCCAGCTACGCTGCTGTTTCTCTCCACGAGTGGGGCAACACGGTGATCTGCTCTCAAATAGCAATCTCAGCAGCACCGTCTTTGCAAGGGCAGACTTTAATTAATTTTATGAAAAGCAGTTTTGTAGAAGTCTGAAAAGAAAATTCTGCTATTTTATTAAAATGTAGCTGGCTTGTGAACCATCACGTTACAGGGAGTTGCCGGAATCAAGGCGGGGAGTTGTTGCCAGGGAGGAGCGGCGTCTGTCTCTAGCTTTGGTGGGTCTAAAAAACCCAAGACCTGTGTTAATAACCTGAATTATAAGAAATGCACTCTCCCCTCCAGGGTGAGGCTGGACTAGGGTCCCCTCGGTGCACATGCTCTGCATGGCAGGATCCCGTTCCTGGAAGTGCTCTGCAGGGCAACCCTCCGGGGCAGCTTCAGGTCACCAGCAGACAAGAGTAGATACAGGCCACTGGGATACCCGTGAGGCATTCCTGTGCCCCAGAGTAAGCCCATACGCAAGTCCACGGCTACAAAGGGCCACCTCTCATCTCTGAACTCCTTATACCCCAGGCCATCTACTGCCACTTTCTGGTGACCTTTCCATCCTCTACTTCTTTTCCCCCTGCATTTACTACCTTGGTGAAGAAAGAGAATGGGCAGAGGGCCACCTCCAACCCTCCTACGCACCAATTCTAGATCCTTCAAGATAGTCTGCTTAATTCTAAAAGTTTAAGAGAACCCCATGGTGGTTTGCTAGCACTCCTGAGAGGATATGGCAGGAGGATCCTATGAGGAAGCCCAGCCTGAGCTGCTTGGCACCTAGGGGAAACCCGTCTCAAAGTAAACAAATAAATAGCTATGAATATAGCTCAGTGAGAAGGCCTTGGGTTCAATTCCAAGTACCATAGGGTGGGGGGTAGAGGATGGGTAACAGAAGTTTAATAGGCAAGCCCCAGCTGGCTGTGCCAAGGAACAGAACACAGCTTTGGAAAGGGCCCCCCAGGACAGAAAGGT
This sequence comes from Capromys pilorides, assembly GCA_004027915.1. Classification (NCBI taxonomy): domain Eukaryota; kingdom Metazoa; phylum Chordata; class Mammalia; order Rodentia; family Capromyidae; genus Capromys; species Capromys pilorides. Next base: position 74,184 of record PVKN010000250.1, on the reverse strand, counting down.
CACAGCGCAGGTCTCTGTGGCCCTCACGAAGACCATGGAAATGCTGACTCCTCTGCCCTTCGCCCTGGCTCGCGCTCACACCCAGAACACAGGCAGAGGCCTGTGAGCACAGCGCCCAGACTGAGGCTCACTCTCTCAGAGTGTGGCCACAGCCTGAGACCCACCTGACTAACAATGTGCTCCCCACTGTCCCTGCCCCTCACCACTACAGGCGCAGCCCTCTCTGTATACCTGCTCACCATCCACTCCTATCAGAATGCCAGCTCCCACAAAGCAGGGCCTCCTCCAATCACCTCAAGCTTAAGCACAAGCAGCTGCTGAGCAACAGAGGAACAAATGGTAAGATGCAGAGATGGCTGTGTCGGAGGAAGCCCTGCATGCGGCACAGACTTGTTGGCGAGTACTGCAGGATCACACTTCCAATACCTAGAGCTCTAATTATTAAAAAAGGCAAGAATCCCCTCACCAGCTGGGTTTCCCTTCTATGCTTTCAGGATGGAGACTAAATCCTCTATCCTCAGGGAACGGTCCTTCGGCAAACACCTACTGAGACTAAGACAGTTTCAATTCAGAGACAACCCTAGGATGGATACACAAGGGACCTGCACCAAAGCAACCCCCAGACTACAGGGGGAGTGGAGGAGCCAGGCGGACCGCAGGCTTGATGAGAAGAGCCCTAGAACCTTGGCTGGACGCACTTCGTGCTCTGCAAGACTATCAGACTCATAATGAAACCCTGGCTGAAGCCACGGTCTACTGAAGCTGTAGCTGCTGCAGGTGCCAAGAGCCACTGGGAGTCAGGACAGGCCATCCTCTCATGGACTGCGAGCACACACACTGCCTCTAGTGTTCGGACACTGCAAGCAGGCATGATCCCCTACATTCTAGTTCTGTGGCTGCCCAGGCGGGGTGGCCAGGGTCAGCTGGTGATGCAGGACACCCAGGTAAGTGGAATATTGGGGTAGCCTTCCATCAGGACAGTGTTGCTCACCACTCAGGCGAGACTGGGCCTCCCAAGATCTCTCAGACATATTCTAACAGCTCATGGATGCGGCCCACACAACAGGAGCTCCAAAACAGTGGAGAAACAAACCACCACAAGCAAAAAGGTACAGTCAACTATGCTTACAAAATTAGAGAAGTGGTAAACAAGAAAGTGAGGAACAGCATCCTAACAAGACTCAGAAAGCACTGGCACAAGGAAAAGGAAATTCATATCCAGACCAGTCCTTGCAAAAGCAAATCTCAAGGACAGAAACCCAGAAAGATCTAAAAGAGACAAGGAGACTGCAAGACCAGATTAAAACAATCGTGCCAGAGCACTTTCCCTTCTCCCAGAAATCCGCACTGGACCGGTAGCCACAAAGCATCAGCAGGGGCGCAAGCTGTGCGGCATGGAGCAGTTGCAGTGCACCACGAGGACCGCCAGCACCTGGCTTCCTTGGTACCTGCCAGCCCACGGCACGCGGGCCTGAGTCTCTGTGGAGTTATGCATTACGTTTCTGGCATTTTATTACCCTTCTAATGTTAACCGGCACTACGTGTGTTTTGCACATCACTGGTGGAGTCTGGAGTTGGACACTGGCGCTATCAAGTTAAAAACAAGAACACACCAACAAAACTTCCTAGCAGAGAGAAACTGCATCCAGGGTGTTGGTGCTCAAGGACCCCTGACTTGAACAGCACTCTCCCTCTCTGCGAGGACTGACTCCTCTCCTGAGACCCTTCCACTGCCTCTGGCTCCTGGGACTTCGGCTTCCTGTCCTGCCCGCTGGCATGGCTCCTCACTGTCGCTCCTGTGCAAGCAGGAGGCCTCTGGCCGGCCATATGCATGTGAATAAACAGCTTTGTTCAGACCACCTCAGACTCAGCTTTCTCTCTGACAAGACACTGACTGCGCTTTCCTCAGTCACTCATCTTTTAACATACATAAAACAAAACGTAAACCCTTTTCTGAAAAGCTCTATTCTTTTTAGATCTTTGCTTACAATTTCTTCTGGTAACACGTAATTCTCCAAAACAGTATTTAATTTGTTTAGCAATTCAAATTTCACAGTGATTTCCACTAAACCTCAGAACCCAAACTCTGACCCAACTAAAAGCAACTTAACAGGCTGTCCTCCCCGGGTGGCCTCTGAGGTGAGTGCTCTGGGGACCAATAGCTACACCCTGCACGCAAGTTCTGCCAGACCCTTGCTCTCTGTGCCTGTCTCCCTGCCTGCCCAGCACCCTCTGCTCCAGGCCAAATGACCCTGCGAGAGCCTCAGGACCTGAGGACAGAGGGATTCTTAGGAACTATCTTTTCTGACAGCTGCCTTCATACTACATCATTAGCACTGGATTTTAAGTTGTTTCCGAGAGAATCAAAGAAGTTGGAGAAATAGATTTTACAGTTAGGATTTCAGTTTTTACTGCATTTAGTGTTTGATGTGTTTTACAGCCCCGGGCATCGTTTTCCCTCGACACTGGCCTGAACCATGGGTGGCACCACCTGCCTATTCAATGACCACAGCAAAGAAGTCTATGTTTTCTGATGGTACCACCGGGTCAGGGGTGGGCTGAGGAGAGCCACCTCCTGCTCACGGGCACAGGTGCACCCTCTGCAGGTCAGGCTCGAGAGATACAGATGGAGGACTAGAAGCAGGGCACATGGCACTCGCTCATCTGCCAAGGGCGATCGCAAGGCCAGTCACGTGGCACTGCATCAGGTGCAGCATCAGTCCAACAAGGTGGGCTCCTGCCCACAGAAACCCAGCTGGGGAGCCCAGCTGCCGGGTGGGCCTGCTGCACGAAGCCATGAAACTGCAGACAGCTGTGTGCAGATCTCCAAGAGGGCTCCACTCGTCCATCCCACCCCTGCAAGGCCACTTCCAGGGCAAATGGGGTGACAATCATTGCTGTCACTTTTATGGGAAGCAATGGCTTTCATGGAGGCTCAGAGGTGGGGTGCATCAGAATTCTCTGCTAGCCTCATAGTTTTTCCATAAATGTCAAACCGTTCTAAAAGTTGAAGTTCCCTTCCAAAACTGCTCAGAAATTTGAAAAATTAGATTTTCTAATCATCTATTGATTAAAATTTTAACATTTCTAAACATTTACTCATACTTAAAACCACAAGCCCAACACCATAGCTCTTTAATGCTCACAAATTAAAGAGCAGACAAAGCCACAAAGCCACACAGAGTAACCATAAAGAAGTGCCTGCTGACCCCACGAAGCTGTGAACCCGGCTGAGACACCAGCTCCAAGGACCAGCTGCACAGCCCACTCTGCCCTCCAGCGCAGCCAGTGCGCAGCAGCAAAGGGCCCTGCTCAAAGTGCTCAGCAGGGAACACAGCAGCTCATGCAAGTGCCAGGTGCAGCGGCCCCTTCTGAGTCCTCCTGGCCCCTGTCCTCAGCAGCAGCAGCAGCAGCAGCAGCAGCAGCAGACAGCAAGATGCTGAGCAGAGCTTCAAGCACAGAAGTCCTGAGGGACAAGAACCATGGTGCAAAGCCACCATGAAAAACGGTCCCAGACAAGCTGGAAGTCATCAGACCTCGAAACATTTGGGATTAGATTCAGGTGCTCTGTCTCAGCTTCAGCACCTGCTGGGCCGGCGCAACACACCAGCAGGAGTATGAACACCTCGAGTTACCTTTATGTTCTTAAGCTAATGGCTGTCACACAAGAATACCACAACAGAAGATGAAAAACTGACAACCAAGCATATCATGATTCAATGAGCAAAACCAGAAGTAGGAGAACCAGACAGTGAAGACAACCATGAAAAACACAGAGGCGCTCAGAGGACAGAAGGAACCTGGTGAGCAGGTCCAACCCGGAACAACTGAGGCCCGAGTGGGAAAGCAGCCACAGAACGGCAGAGCGCTACAACAGTGGAGATCACCAAGAGGTGGAGTGTGGCAAGCCTGCACACACAAGTGTGCATGCACTTGCACACTCAAGTGCACAGACATCTTAGTGCAGCAGTGGTGAACCTCCAGCACACATGGTACTGTGTGCAGACCAAACATGTTAATGCAGAGTTCTTTTTTCTGAACTACAGCCTCAGTACTCAGCTGGCACTTGGATATAAGTAAAGTGAGCTGCAGTTCAGGCACTTGGTCTCCCCGAGGTTTGTTGTCACTGTACTAGACCGTACTCAAAACTGAGTCAAAAAACTCCTTTAAAGAGAGACTGAACCCCGCTAGAGAAATATCTTTAAAAGAAGACAGCAACCTACTCATTAGAAACACAAAAACCAGAAGCACAAAATACTGAAATTTAGGAGCACTATATGAAAAAGGGCAATTCAGAATTCTAAATCCAATGCAAAAAGCCATTCTGCAGGGCTAGTAAGACTGACATCTCCCTGGGGGGGAGGGGAGCCTCCCCGAGACAGGCAATGGTGGCAGTGAACAGGAAACTGGCCACACCGATGGGTATTAATCCAGTAAAGAAATACATGACAGAAATGCCAGGTCACCCACACTCCAAGACAGAGAAGTGACCCTTGTGTGCAGCCTGCAGTGTGACAGGGTCTGCAAAGAGTCAAGTGCGCTTCAAGATTTCAGCACAGAAAGAAAGCAGAAATACAAATACTTACGTACACAAGCCCATAGCAAACTGCACTCCACAGTAATACGAACACACAAATGAGTAAGGGAGATAAAGAACTAATGATGGAGAAGGGATGGTAGAGCTGAAAGAATCACAATGGGGTGAACATTAGCAGTAACTGACATGGTTAGGAAAAGCCAACAGACCCTAAAACTATGAGGTAAAAATGTGGTGTGGGCTTAAGGCGCTCTCTCCAAAATGTTTAGTAATCACAAAAAGTGAGGAAGTGCCTTTCAGACTGTCTCAAATCAAGTGATCAAAAGTAATGCAAGCAGTGCTGGGGCAGATGGGAGCCACGGAGTATCTGGTAAGAAGCAGGGAGCTCTACACACACACGCACGCACGCACGCACGCACGCACGCACGCACCCCACGAGAAACAGACAGCAGAACCAAACTGAGACACTGGGCAAAAGCCCTGCCCTGTTACCTTCGAAGGGGCTAAGGACTTTAGTCCAGGCCAGCCCCAGAACTAATTTGGATGCCAAGAGACTGAAGAGCCAGAGCGCTGAAGTGCAGCCTATTACCCTCACAGGCTCACAGACTGATCCTTGCCACGAGGTCCGAGGCTAGGTGGCCCCAGTGCGCGCAAATGCTCATTTACTGATTGCGACAGCTAGAGAGCGGGATGTGTAGGAAATGTCTCTGGAAGAACACACGTAAGCAGAGGGTCTCACACATGAGTGGGCCTCACACTGACTGATGGCGGACTCATCAAAGCAAGCTCCTGGGCCCCATCCCCGAGTGTTTGATCCAGCAGAGGCCGAGGTCCCTCCCTCAGGCGATTCTGAACACTGCATTCTTACCTCTCGGAATTTGTGGAAGACTCGGTCAGTCTGGTGAGCTCCGATCGTGATCTCCGGGAGATACACAGGGATACTAGTGTAATTCAGCACTTGCAACTTATCCTGAACCCTGAAAGACAAGACACACGTGGGTCCCATGAAACCATCAAAGTGAATGCAATAGAAAGTGCCAAGTCTGATTTTTTTTTAAGCAGCCACATAAAAAATTCACAAGACAAATGCTCCTCATTCCCAAGAACCCATTTCAGCAGCACCAGCTGAGTGCAAGGCCTCAGGACCTGTACAAGATGCTCTGCCATGCCGTAGGTCTGCAAGTGTCCTCAGACAAAAGCCTTCTGGGAACAAGGACACTCCAGAAACATAAAGGGGCCAAAGTGCGTTTTACATGCAAAGACAGAAAGAAAAGGCCATTTACGATCAACTACATTACGGTGCAGTGCACACAGGGAGCACCCTGTGCCCCTCCCGCACCCTGCTGCCGTGTGCTGCGAAGCTTCAGTGCTCTCTGGAGCCTGGGCCCAGCTGATGGCCAACACCTCCACCTGCATGAGGTCTGAGGCTTCACATTCTTGGCACCGATAAATACAAACCAGGGGCATTCTCCCTGCTTTACTACTTCATTTTGTTGAGTGCTAACGTATTTGTACTTTGTCATAATTTGCTCACTTTAATGTGAATACAACCATTACACTTGAAGATGAAAACATTTTTTTAAGCTTTTAGAAAGCAGCATTTATGGGGGGGGGGGGGCTCAAAACAAAGAATATAATTCTTTTCAATGGCCACTTCCCACCCAGAAGTTAGAAACACAGGAGGCATTTCCTGACTGTGAAGGTTCCAGGGGAGGCTGTCATGTGCCTGGCTCCTAGTCAGGCCTTAACAGAAAGAGCCGAAGCCACCAGGTGTGCCCCGGGCTGGTTCCCAGGGCCAGACAGGCTGGAGGACACACCCCAAGGTGGAGCACGCTGCCAGAGCCTCAGAGAATGGAGACTGTGGCAGGAGCAGCACTCCTGAGCGTCACTCCCACATGATCAACAATGTCATCTTCAGGAAAAGTTGCCAGCATCGCTGCACCTGCGAGTTACCAGGTGTATGGGGGTGGGGGTGGTGGGGGGGGTGTCTCACCTGGACAAGCCAACAGCGTAAGTTACACATTCAAGGATAGAACTGCCTTCTTAGTCTTAGTGTCAAGTAGGTTCTATCTGCCAAAAGATGCTCACATATTTCTAAAAGTTCAAGCAAGCCTACCCTAAAGTTTGTCAAGGGCATACAGTGGCTACACTTTCTGGTTGTTACAAACGCAGCGTGGGTATCTGGTAAAGTCGCACATTACCAAGGTGAAGTCTTTGACACTGCTCCCCCAGCTCCGTGAGGGAGGTTTCCGCGGGAAGTGCCACAGCATTCCTGCGTGCTGTTCACAGTATATTCCAGGCACCTTTCAGTTGCGTGTACACAGCTTCTTCATTGCGTACACAATTATCCTATGCTGTTATCACGTAACTTCTGAAGTCATCCCATAATTAAAAAGTTCAACTAAAAATAAAGCTCATGTCTTAGCAAGTGTCAGTGTGGCTGGGGATGACTTGATTTTTCTCTACAGTTGAAAATCCTTAGAAAATGTGAAAGGACTTACTGCTCGGATGCAGAACATACAGAGCAACAGTGCCATCTAGGAGAGTTCAGCAGAATTACAACGGATAGATAACAATTATCTTTGAACTCACAGGCTTCACAGACTGAAAAAGAAAAGGCCATTACTGGCCAGCATGCTGCAACTTGTCTGCATGCATCCCTGGTGCCTGGGGAGAAGAGGAAAAGAGCCTGGGCACAGCTCAGGGCAACCCACAGCCTGGCCTCTAATAGCCTAGGTGCATGCTAGACCGGAGAGAAACAAGGAACAAAGACAGCAGGAAGCTATTTATGACTCAGGAAGCAAAGAGCAGTGAAAAGAAAAGCTGTGTTCACTGAGCCCTTCCACTAATTAGGAAGAATGCAAACACAGACTGAGTGCGGCCTCCCTGGAAGCTGAGGGTGGAGGGCAGGAGCTAAGAGGGAGAAGAGGCGTGAGGCCTGGTGCACGGTGAGCGACACATGGTGCACTTTAAACCAAGGAGGTTTGGAACGCCACTGTTTCCCAGGAAACAGAAAGTCTAACTTCCACTGCAAGCTCTGTGGGGACACTGGACATTGCCTGTGGACACACAACACTGGGAGCCCACACTGTTGGAAGGCTGTAGACAGCATGGGTGGGAAGGGAAGAGAGGGAGCTGGAACAGCCCTGTGCATCCGGGCTCCGGGCTGGTAATCGGTGACCCTTAGCCCAAACCCCGTGCAGGTGGCGCCAGTCATGGGCCATGACTATGAGCCCAGAATGCTGTCAGGACTGAGAATACAATTATTACCACTCAGAGTAAGCGTGTGCACACACACATAATTACACACTGACACACGTAACTGAGATGCTACAAAAATGTTCTAACCAATAATTTGGTTAGAACATAACTAGTAAATGACGTGTTTACAATAATTATCCCAGAAAATTGGTCATAATTTTCACTTAACAAATGGTAGTCAAATGAAAATAATCAAAATTACCATTGTAAAAAGTTATGAAACATCAGGAGGGGGATAATAAAAAAATGAGAAAAAAGAAAGAAAACCCCATAGCAAACTAATTAATTGAATGTCATAATCTATAAACTTTGAGAGAATTACAGGATTCTTCTCTACACTACCATATAACTACGTAATTACTAAAATTATGACTTTAAGACATGACTCTTGAACCTAGTACGTAATCAAATCAATGCCCACTTCAGGTTGTATTTTGAAAATGATATGGTATTATCCCAGGAGGTCAAGAAGACAACTCTCCAGGAACCTCAGGGAATGCGCCGGGCTTCTAGGACAGTCATCACTCCTTGACGACGCTCACACTGCCTGCAGCGGTCAACACTAACAGACAAGGTCGGAGACGTCACATACGCAGTGCTGCAGAAGGGTGAAGAGGAAGCTTCAGAGACAGAAAGGACAAGTGGCTACCACAGGCTTTGGAGAGTACAGGGTCTACAGGCCCCTGGCAGCAGTGCCAGGGTGTCCCAGGAAAAGGCCCAGGACAGCTGCCCCGGCCTGAGTTCACTGAAACACTCCGGACTAGACCAAGATGAGCCACCAACTCACTCTGCTGGAAGAAAAGGGGGTCCCTACGACATCAGTGACAAGGAATGGGGGTACCTGTGAGATGCACAGGGCCATAAGCAGCAAGAGACAGATCAGCACAAGGGCAGCACCCTTGGTGGCAGAAGTAAGAAAAGGAACACAACAGCCTGCAGGATGTGACTTGGGGAAGCTTCACGCTGGGGTACAACAGACCACAGAGTCTGGGACCCTAGGATTCACGCCCAAGCAAATGGCCCACAGGGTGTCACAGTGTCAGCATCTACAGAGCGCCAGCCTGCTCAGGTGGGTGCTCCCCAGCCCCAGTCTCATCTCCCGCACACTTGGTGTGGTGTGACTGCGCAACTGCAGGTAAGCAGGCAGGAGGTTAACAGTGGCTACGCGCAAGGCGAGGCACTTGGCAAGGTACACAAGGGCAGAGCACAGTGGGCCACCGGGTAAAGTCACCAGCAGAAGCAAATCTAAGTCGAGACAGAGGTGGTGAGCTTCTATGTGCACCGCAGCAGGCTGTCGGTATCACTGAAAGCTTGGAAGCCGTCACTACTGTTCTCACAACTAGAGAAAGCTGAAAAGTCAGTTACAGGTGTCCTTCAGCATCCAGAGGGGACTGACTCCAGAACTGCATGGGCGCCAAGATCCAAGGGTACTTAGGCATCCATACCAAAAGGCACAGGATTCTCAGGTAAACGCCTGCACCCCCGTACATTTGCAAGAGTCCCCAGATCATTCACAATGACTGATGTAACATAAACACCATGCGCACAACTGCCACACCATATGGCCTAGAAAATAACAGCAAGAAAAAGTGTATACTGCTCAGGGCAGCCACAAACCTTCTGCAATTTTCTTATCCAGTTGGCCGGCCTGTAAGGAAAAGCTGAGGCTGTGCAGGGCCCACTGTCCTCCGTGCTGAGCAAGGCCAGCTGCCCAGGCCAGCTGAGAGCGGCGCTGCAGCTGCATAGCTGCAGGTGAACAGCTGCAGGTGCACTCCCAGGAAGTGCTGTGCTCACAGCAGATGCAGGAGGAGTTCCCTAAGTGCACTGCCATTCCCGAGAAGGCAGGGGTGTGGCGAGCTGCTGCACCCCTCATCCCACCACTCTGGGGCCTGCAGAAGGAGGTCACAAGCTTGAGCCTGGCCTGGGCAACTTGAGACAGCAAGAACCTGCCTCCAAATAAATAATGAGAAAGGGCTGGGACTGCAGCCCAGTGCTAAGGCCCTCGGTTCAATCCCCAGTGCCACCAAACTACACCAAGAGCACTCAATATGGCCAAAATGAATTCACATACATCAAACCCACTTTAAGCATTAAGTCCAAATACATCAACTAGTACAGACTGTCAGAATTTTTTTAAAAACAACAAACGAAAACCAACACCTATTTAGTGTTTATAAGAAATTAACACCAGACTCAGATAAGTTAAAGGGATAGAAAAAGATACTGCATACCCACACTAATCAAAAGCACGGACAGAGTTAAGATTTGTGTCTCCTTGTCCCCCAAAGCCTCATGCAGTCACGGGGCAGACTTCTAGAGTTTGTGAAGAACTCATGACCCACGGGGATTATGGGTGTGAGTGCTACACCAAGCCTGGGGTGACGAGCCTGAACACAACTTGAGGGAGACAGCTCTCCATGGCACACTGTTGCTCCTCTTCTCTTTTGTTCTTGCTGTTTTGCTGTTTCCTATTGCCATAAACTGCCGCCCTGTGCCATGGGCCAGTCTGCCTTCGAGCCAGCTGACTATGGACTAAAACCTCCACAAACTATGAGCTAAACACACGTTTCCTTCCTTCATTTTGGGTGCTGGGTACTTCGTTTCAGCAACAGAGAGCACAGACTTCACAAAAAAAGAAAACTATCAGGGATACAGAAGAGCATTACATACCAAGAAGACAAATTCAAATGTGTATACCTAACACTGCAACACACAGGGTTAGACCCTTTCACTCTCAAAGGAGAAATGAACTAAGCTGGTACTCATGAGGTGGACTTCAGTAGCTGCTATCAGAAGAGGACAGCCCCCGAAGGGGTAAAAAAGGACAGACAACCCAGTCACCTCCCTAGCTGGAATGAAGGAGAGCCCAGCCACAGAATGATGGTGGGGAGGTCTCTGAACACATGGGAGATGAAATCACAGGCTTCTAAGGAACAAACAGGTCGAAGAAGTCTTGAGAATATAAAAAAAACCACTTTAGATGAAAATAAAAATACAACTTAGCAACACCTTTGAATGCAACAAAGCGCTAGGGAGAAAGAAGCACGGGGTGCCCTGTTGGATAGAGTCTGGCACCTGGGAGTCCGTTTGGGGAAGCTGCAGAGAGGCGCAGCCAAGCCCTAAAAGATGCAAGCAAAACAACAGAATCACAGCAGAAAAACAATGTAAATCAACCCAATCTGGTTCCTTGAAAAGGTCAATAAACAGGAAGAAATAATACACAAAGGAAAAATAAATGGCCAATTAAACCTGAACTGAAGTTCAATGTTTATAAAGTGAAAGTACACAGGAAACACCTTTCCGCAATAACAAATCATGGGATTTTGTTTGCTTTCTGTTTAATCATACTGTCTTAACAGAGACACTCAGGAGACAGGTACAAGGTACAAACTGTCACGCACTTCCTAGAGAATGAATTTGTAAAAATGTAATAGCTGTAAAACATGTTTGCATAATCTGACCTAGTAGCCACTTAGAAACTTTAAGAAAGTACTCGGGTCGTCACCTCTGGCCGGTACTCATGTAGACAGTGCTGACAGCGCCTGGGCTGGTCATCCATTTCTTTTGCTTTCCTACTCTCCTCCCTCCCTCCCTCCTTTTCCCTTCCTTGATTGCTGAGGATGACTCCTAAGCTCCTCTCTAACCCCAAGGACCTCAATGCCACCAGACTGGCCTCCCTTTCCTGTTTCCCTGCCCAGCCTCAGTGTAAGGTGGCAGGTGTATGTGTGTGTGTGTGTGTGTGTGTGTGTGTGTGAAGTGTGAATGCTGCTCACCTGCTCCAGCCTGTGGTAACTTGGCCTTCAGTGGCGTGACATAGCATGGGTATTTCTTAATCAGCACTTGCAAAGATGCAAAACTTATGTTATGCCAGGGAGATACAGGAGATCAAACTGGGACACTTTGGGGTCATAAAGGTGCCGTTTAGGGTGCAATATTGAATAAGGATGCCACCAAAGCAGCTGCTACAGCTGCAGATTTTACAGCCAAGGTGTGGGACACTGTTTTGAGAGATGAACTGCTGACCTTGGCTCGCAAACACATCCTCAAGATTGGATTTCACACAGGCTAGCAATTTACCTGTTAACCGGGGATGAGATAAACTGCTACACATATACGACTTCACCAAACCTGAGGCTGAACCTAACTAAAGAAATCAATGGTCACACTTACGGTATTAGAAAGGCTCTGTGGTGCAGTGAGGATAAACAGATTCTTTCAGCTGATGATAATACTGCTCACCTTCGGGGTCATGCCATGACAGAAGGGAAGCCTCTCAACTTTAAGATGCCCGTGAGTAGTCTGGAATGTATTCCTGGGGGAGATCCTGGTTACTGCTATGGACAGTTGACAGCTTTTCATAGCGCAGTAAGTTTGGACCCAATCAAGTCTTTGAAGCACCTGTACCCATCAAATCTGCACCTTTGCATCCTGAGAAAGAATTTCTTGCTGCAGGTGGTGAAGATTTTAAGCTTTCCGAGTATGATTATAATAGGGGAGAAGAATCAGACCCCTACAAAGGGCACTTTGGCCCCACTCGCTGTGTGAGACTCAGTCCTGCTGGAACTCCATGACAGACATCCTGAAGATAGAACTCCAAGCACGTGGCAGATGTGGGAGGGAAAATCTGTGGCCTCTGGGAATGCACGCTTCCAGAAGAAGAGTGGGAAATTGGAAAAGTCAGAGATCAACTTTCCAAAGACAGCAGAACTAGAAGTTGCTTCAGAAACTTCAGATCCTATCCACCCTTCACTCCCAAAGATGAAGCCCACGCGTCAAGCACGTGCCACATAGTGCGTCACAGGTGGGTAAGGAGCGGCAGAGAGGAGCACCGCCTCGTGTTACTCCCTGCTTGGCGCCAGCCACCAGCCAGCGGCAGGAGGACGCATCGGCCTCCATGCTGCAGCGACTGACCTGCGGCAACCTGTAGCATACACCCCGCAGCAGAGGAGCAGAGAAGCCGGGCTCTTGCGCAACAGCCTCGCGTCTTTACAACGAATACGAACAAGCCAACATCCAAGTTGTGTTATTACAATTAAAACTTTTTTTTTCTTTGTGGCCAGCTAAGCCCATTCTGGGGGTGAGGCTGGCAGGGCATATGGTGCCAAGGATCAAACCGCGGTCCCTAGGTGCTTGCCTAAGCTTGTCTAAGCAGGCACCTTAGACCCCTGAGCTATCTGATCGGCCCACAGTTAAGACTTCTTATAGCTCCTTCTATTATTATGGAGAAAAAAAAATATATTTACCTATTTTTCTAATATTTCCCTTCAAGCAGAATGCCTTCTGCTTACAGAAGAGGGAATACATTACAGTAGTTTGATTTTTCTTGCATTATACACTGCTTCTGAATATCTAATTATTTTTAATCGTCTAAAGTAAAATGCCTCTAAAATGAAATAACTTTGGAATAAAACAAAAGTATGTGTAAGTCTTACCATATCATGAATAGACAAAATGAGAAAATTCAGTACTAACAAAATGGTAAATGGGCTGCGCTATACGTCAAAGATCAACAACAACAAACGTTTGCTATAGATACGAGGCTCCTGGGATGACACACAATTTCTGTCACACAACCCTTTTCTTCCCTTCTCAACCCTCTGAAAATACAAAAATTATTCTGACCAACTGAGGGCTGGGCTTGGCTTGGAGGCCATGGCATGCCAAGACAATCTACCACACCACAGTCAGCAGATAACAGCATATATCGGTGACCAATAAAAGTCAGTGTTTAGGGCCACTAAATGATCCAGCTCTATCCCTCCTTCAAGACAGCAGAGAAACCTGTACGCCCGCACTCACTGGGGCATAACTCACAGGAGCTGATACGTACTCAGCCTAGAGGCCATCAACAGGTGGACAAAAGTGGAAATTCAATGTACACACAGTGGAGGAGAGGTTTGCCCTCAGGAAGAAACGAAATCATGTAACTTACAGGAAGATGGTTGGAGCTGAAGATTATCATGTTAAACAAACAAGCCAGTAGACTCAGACAAGCCACGTACATTATTTCTGTTCTACACAATCCAGAGAGCAAGAGACATTTGATGCGCAAATGGAAAGAGCCATCAGACACAAAGAAGATGGGGAAGGGGCTCTATGGGAGGGTAACAAGACCTAGGGACATTGTACGCATGCATGAGAATGCCACAGGGAAACCTGGTATTCGTAAAACGAATACACACTCAAGATTGCCTCCAAAGCAAATGCAAGACTAGACCTGGGCGAAGGGAGCAGGGAGCACGGGCCCTGGCACATGTGTGTCACCTGTAGGAAGGTGCATGAGCTGACATGCCACAGGCGGCTACCAGGGCACAGGAGCCTACGCACAGGAAAAGGGGTGCAGTAGGACCCACAGGGCCTTCTACAGAGCACAGGGCCTTCCCTGCACCCTTCTCCCACCACAGCCTCCCCCATCTGGTCCCACAAAGGCTTAGCTGTAGGGCATCCCTTCACCCTGGCAGCCTCACCTCACCACCTCTCCACTGATGCCTCCCTGCCCATTTATTTGTGCAGGGCCCAGTCTTGGCATGTCCTGGGCAGACCCCTGGTGGCTTCAGCCTCCTTGGCCACTTGGGCCCAGCTACTCACAATCTCATGATTTGGAGCTACTTCTCCTCAAGACCTTTATGATCACAGTGCTATTTGCGAACTCCTTTATACTAGGATATATCCTTGATGAGAACGGAATTTTATTTGGTATTATAGAGTATCTAGCACATAGTAGAAGCAAAATACTTGCTGATGTACTGGCAATTAATTAAGTAATGATGTGGCCAGAAAATTTAAGAGTTGTCTGAAAGGGACAGGGACAAGGAGACACTGCTCAGTACTGACTGGTACTAATCATGCCTAATGAACCACGGTCATTGCAGAACCTTGTAAGTCACCCGAGCCAACCCAACACACTGCATCCCAAAAGCAGCCCATATGCCATCTGCAGTAGTACAGAGTCCCTGAACTCACAGCATCCGCAGCTCGTGAAAGCTGCGGTCATCCTTCTTCAGCCAGGGTCCTTTGTCGTATTTGAGGTATTCAATGTCCTCTACCACCTAAGGAAGAAAAGGTCGATTTAAGTGGACAGCCCCACCTCAGAAATTCAAATGAGGTAACACTACAGGTTATGAGTATCTGGCACACACCGACGTCCAAGAGAACGCTAAGGTCACAACCCTGAAGAAAACGATGGGTTGCACACTAACAGTGTTCAAGGATCGTGAAGTGGTAGAGATCACCTTGTAGCCTGGAGAACAGGGTAGGAATGGAATCCAGGAAAAGCTCCCGCTCGGGACGGACAACTCGCCACTTCCCAGGCAAGCCGATTCCCAAAGGCAAGGCTGAGCCTCATGAAGTGCGGGATGTGAGCATCAGCGCATCCCAGAGAAACCAGCAGCCCCAGTCTCCCGGCTCCAGGTCAGCCTTCCAAAAGCAAGCTTCTCATTCTTTCCCAAGACTTCCCAGCACAGGTCCCTCTCCAAGTGTCAAGAATGTGAGCACACTCAGCAAGAAACATGAGTATCAACAGTCTTTGTTGTGTTATTTTACTAAGATGTACCTTTCCAAACATTCTGTCGGGAGGTATAAAAATAATTCACAAACAGGGTGGTGAAGGAAATGCAGTGTAACTCACTCAGTCCAAGAAGAACAAGCCACAGTCTCAATGGCAGGACGCAGCAGATAGCTGAAGCAGGCTCCATATTCCAGACAGGAGAACTGCCCCTGCTGGAAGGGCTGGGCCCGCCCTGGCCTCCCTGAGGTGAGGTGGCCTGGAACCCGCTGTTCCAGGTCCATTCTCTGTCTGCTCCTACCTGCAAGGCAGCCAGGTCGGCAACCCAGGCAAGACGCTGGGACTCCTGTGCCTTCTGGTGTTGCATCTGTCTTTTAGTAACTCATGCTGAGTCTGTAACAGGGACCCTCTGCTTTTATCAAGTAGATGTTAAGTTGTCGGCGCACATTTTCGAAACAGCCATTTTCCCCTCCTTCACTTTTTCATTACCTGTAAGGAGCTGACTTTGCTAAACTTAGACATCACAAGCACACATGGTCCTGCTTTTGAACTATTTTGTTCCATCAGGATATTCATTCTTGCACTGATACCACAGTAGTTTTATGGCTATATTTTATAATACGCCCTTTTATTTGGGAAGGCAAAGGTCCTGAATTACTCTTTTTCAGAACATTTTTGGCTATTACTCATTAAGTTCCCTGAAAACCCCACTGAAACTAAGTGGGATTTCACAAAATGCACAGACTTGGGGAAAGCTGTTATCTTTAAATAAGTAAATCTTTCCTATTAACTAATCCAGCTTTCAACTCTGTCATATATTCAATAAAAACACTGAAGCAGATGACCCTAGGCTCTTGGTATCTTTACCACTTATAATTTAAGAACACAGAAATTTAAAATTATTTTTTAAAAAATACATAAGAAGCTGGTATGGTGGCACATGCCTACAATGCCAGCATTCAGGAGGCTGAGGCAGAACCGTCACAGGATAGAGGCCAGCCTGGACTACACACCAAGTTCAAGACCAGCCTGGAGTACATAGCGAGACCCTGTCTTCAACAAACAAACAAAAAGGCAGCAAAAATAGGAGACCAATAGCAACACACACACACACACAAACACACACACACACACACACACACACACACACACACACACAGGCTCAGGTGATTTCAATGATCTGGGTGGATACTACTTTTTTGATCATGAAATGCTACTATTCCTAAAACCAGCAGAATTTACAGGAACATTATACGTGAATCAAAGTGAAGAACACGCATCACCTTGTGAAGTCTTTCCTTACCTTTACTGGATCCTGGACGTCCCTTGCACTATATATCAAAACCTCACATTTCTCACTGTAAGAAAAAAGCAAAGCAAAGCTGAACATAAGCCTTTCTAGGCTGAAATTTTTATGAAATAAACAGGCCATTGAAGTCTTCTCTGAACATGCAAACTGCCCCACTTTGAGCTGGCACACTGCTGGGCATGTCCCCTGAGTGAGCCTGATGGGGTGATGGACTTATGAGCTGTGGTGTGCACACACAGGCAGGGAGCACAGCAGGTCTGTTTCCTAGCCTCCCTCCCCTTCCTCCTACGTGTGACAGGCCATGGCCACCACTGACAGGGGACGAGGTACACTGCTACCCAACTGCCACCCTGGTGCTCCTCAACTGCAACTCCCATGAGAAGACAAAACAAGCAGTTCGAGCCCGGGCACAGAGGACAGCAGGCAGCACACACAGGGACACCCCCAAGATAACTCATTTCAACTGACCTATACGAGAGGGTGCAGCAACTCAGTTCCCTCTCCTCAGCCCTTGGTCTAGCACTAGCAAAGCACAGCTGGAGCTCGAAGGGAAGGGGACAGCTGCCCATCTCCAGTGTTTCACCCTTCTCACAAGTTTTAGCCCATCAGGGCGGGGGTTGGCAACCAGGCGATGACCAAGCCTCAGGCTTCACACACCTAAAAGAAATGCCCTGACACACCCCTGACCACGGAGGGGCTGTGACAGGCAGCAGGGGAGGTGCCTGTCATGCTGAGATGTCAGATCCTCAGTTAGCAAAAGACTTAGAAATATTTGTCAGAAAACACTTTCCAGCTTCCAGAGCCAGACAGTGGAGAAATTCCAGTGGAGCCCTGAGTCACTCCCCAGCCACATAAGAAAAAAAAAATCAAATTATATCCATTCGTTATGGGTCTCTTAAACCCTAACTGGCAGTCAGATTTTATAGTACATTTCTAGAGAAAGCCTTAAGATCCCAGCTCACCATAGGGCTGCAGCATCACCTCAGCCTGTGATCCACAGGCACAGCCACGGGCATCACACACACAGTGGCCTGTGACCCTACTTACGTGCCTGTTGTGCTGCGAGCTTCTGGCACCTGCTCATCTCAATGTGACAAACATCTCACAAGCTAAGTGGCTGCCATAAACCTATACAGCTTGAACTGCCAGACAAAACTCACTTCAAGTGAATAGACTTGGGGTCCATCTGCCCAAATGCTCAAGGGCTAATCAATCTACAACAGCGCAAGGGCCACGGACTGTAATTTAAAAAAAAAGTTGTAACATTCACTTGGAAAAACTAACAAACTAAAACTCCCGCATGAACATGCATTTAGTGGCTGAAGTAAAGACAGATAAAGAAAGCAACCAACCCAAAAACTTGACAGGGTTTACACAAAAAAAACCAAGGCCCATTTCCTCAATGCATGTAAGTCTAATAATCTGGGGTGAAGACAACACAGGCTCAGAAACCAGGACAGCCCATCTCCACAGCGTGTGACTATCTGCTCTTATGAACAAACTACAGCGCGCATAACCAGAAGCCGGCAATGGCCGTGAACGGCCCCCGTGAGCACGGACCCTTTGAGACACTGCTAGCACACGCTCTACGTGCTGTCCTCTGCAGCACACTGGCGCCAAGCCTGTGGAGCTGCAGGAGACTCCTGACCTCTACGACTTCTGACAACACGTGGGCAACACCACTACGGAGACAGACCGATCCTACTCAAACCTCAGCCGCACACCAGGGCAGCCTATTCTGGACAGTTGCTGACACTAATCAAGATCAACATATGAAACCAGGCAGCACGCTAGAGTGTGCAGCAGCTGGGCTCGGCATAGCTGGAATCACGAAGGGCCAGTGAAGCCATCCTCAGGAACAGTACGCCCAGGAGAGTCCAGCGAAGGCTCCTGAATGCCACCCAGCAGCTGCTACGGCCTGAACCCAACCGTCGCAGTCGGTGATGCTCTAGCACCTGAGGGTCTACACACGCCTCTGCTCCACACCACACTTCCCCAACCACCCTTGATAAACTCACATGTGGAGGAAGAAGCTGTCAGTGTGGGCACCACGGAGGGTGACACTCCCTGGAGGCACACACACCCAAGCTCTGTAATACTGAAACCGAGACGTCAGGAGCTAAACATCAACTCCCACGCAAGAGAGGGCAGTGTGAGCTACCTCTGAGTAGCCGCCACATCAGGAGGCCACAGGGCAAGGTCACAGACTCAGCCCACGTGCAGGCCGAAACCAGACGGCCGATTCCCGAGGGAAGATCGAGAGGCAGCTCCTGTTCTCTGGAGCCAGATCTGCAGGAGCGGTTTTTGGACTAAAGCTTCTACAGCCTACTATCTCTGCTAAGACTGCTTACTCTCATAGCTCTGTACATTCCCCTGGGCGCAGATCTGCAAAACTACTTTTGTCTGCACTCCTAGTCTTAACGGAACAGTAGAGCAGGTTAAAGGCAGGTTAAAGGCAACCTCCAGCTGTCCCTGTCTTTCCTACCAAATAAAAAAGAGCAAAGAGCTCGGCAACACACAAGCACTGATACTAATGGTTTAAAAGATTCAATTTAAAAACAAAGCTTACCTTATAAAATTAACACCTCTTTTTATCCACAATTTTACATTACTTTGACATTTTGAAGGACATAAAAAGGAACTTGAAAGAAGTATGAGCTATGCTACTAAAAACCTTCAACAAAAGCATTATTCACACAACCTAATTGTAATTGGACTTGAGTGACACAGTAATGACTTCCCTCACACACTGACACCCCCAAGGATCACAGAATGACAAGCTGGAGCGTGGATGGAAACACAATGCCCTGACGCTTGCAATAAGAAAAGAGCAGACAGCGAGGTGGGGAAAAGGATCTGGCAGCGGTGTCTTCACCTAACCAAGGGTATCAGCAAAGGCACTGTGGAGACCGGCTACCCCGGGGAGCTGTCTCTACAGATAACAGAGCTCAAGCCACCGTTCAAGATGAACATGATTTTGGGTCACTGTGTGCAGGCTGAAACCAGACTTCAGTAAAAAACATATGAACAAGGCCGGCCAGATAGCTCAGCGGATTAAAGTGCCTGCTAAAGCAGAGACAGGGGACTGGGGTTCAATCCCAGGCATGCCGTGGTGCCGCCCCCAGGGTGCACTGGGACTTTGACTGAGACTGGGCGTGGTGGCACACACCCATAATCCCAACTCTTGGGAGGCCACAAACAGGAGACTCACCAGAATTCTGATCTGTAGTAAGACCCTGTAGACCTTACACCAAATTAAAAAAAAAAAAAAATGAACACTCTAGTAGTGAAACTAGACATAGATTAGAGATTAGGTTCATATTTGGCACCAAGAAACTTTAAGGATGCAACAAAACAAAACAGAGCAATATGCAAACCAAAAATCCCACCAACATCAATCTGAAATGTTCCTCCCTTCCTGTGTACAACACCCCAGCACGGAGTAAGAGAGGAGCACTCTGCTTGGTCCGTTAACGGCTTATGCTCACCTCATCTCAGGGAGAAAGGTCTTCTTATAGGCATTCTCGATGTCCTCCAGATAGGCAGAGGTGACCTTCATTTCATGCGGCTAAACACAAGCAGAAAGGTGAACTGGGCAATATTTAAACACCCTTCGCTTTTCACCTGTGCGCAGCAAAATGCCAAAAGCCTCAAGGGCACTGCTTGCTTCTCAGGAGCTGAGCGCTGCAGGGCCTTTGGGGGGCAATGCACCCCTCAGCACAAGCAGGGAAGAGTCCCAGCTGGCCAAGTGAGCTCTGGTCCCACCTTCCTCTTGGGCTCCAGTGCACACCAGAGCAGGAGAGATCACAAATTTTGGGTGAGGTGGGGTGGGGGGACAACTGGTCTGCTTCCCATCGCCCATCTGTCCCTGGCTCCTCCTCTCTGCTGCACATCTCCTCCCCTCCACTCTTCCCCTCACCACTCTGTCCCCTGCTCTAACTCTCACTCCCTTACCATCTAAGCAAAATTCAGACAACTTAAATCCAATTAAGAGTGGCAACCTTTATATTTAAAACTTCTTATAGCTTAGCAGTGCCAAAGGCTGAGTCACATCAGCATTCACCCTGTTGATCTCTGCAGCACGAGCCTCTATCTGACGCACAGCCTTCCCTGACTTCCTCCTCACTCCAGCTCTCCTGCACAACGTCAGCTCCTGGAGTGAGGAACTCTCCCAACCTGCCCCACACTCGGCCCTTGGACCTTGGGGTCTGGGGCAGGATGCTCAATAAACACTGTGGGAGGGAGGGAAGACCAAATGTCGCTTACAAAAAAAAATGCTGAAAACATTCCTGAACTGCATTGAAGTGGTAGGTATCACAATTTAGTCAATTGCTAAAAGTCACTGAGTTGTACCCTTAAACTGGGTGAATTTATGAGCTATAAATTATAATTCAAAAACTATACTAAACAAACAAAAAGGCCCACTGCCTACTGGCAGCGTTTCCTAAGTGCCTGAAATCCCAAGAATGGCAGACATAAGACTCACTAAGGCACTTTCATACTCTGTCACCCAAGAGGCCCCATCTTCAGGGAATCCAGGGAATCCAGGGAATGGGGAGCTGCTGTATTTCCAACAAGGAGCAGGGAGCTGACTGCACATCTCTGTGCTCACAGCTGGCAGTGTGTGGGAGGCACTCGGTGCTACACAGGGGGCAGGGTCCAAGCAAGGGTGAGACAGGTGGGTTACCAAGGGACTGCAGGGTACTCCAAACACACAACCACCACGGAATGTGACCCACAAAGACCAGACAAAATCTTCAGTACCAGTAACTCTGCCCTTGTCTTACAAGCTCAGGAGTGATTTTAAGGCGTTCCCATCAGTTATTCCCAGAGGCTGCCACAGAGGCAGAACGGAACGGAACAGAAGTAAAAGTGGGGACACACACAGACTAGCACACTGTCTCCTTGCTAAGAGGTCTCATCTTCACACAGCTGAATTTCAGCTGTTCACAGTATTCATCTAGGACTTTACTTGGGAGAAAGAATGTCAGAGAGCTCAGATTTGATCCTCAAAATTGGTCTTCTTTCTTTTTTTCTGTGTATTTATTTAGTACAGGGTCTACAGGGTCTCACTATGCAGATCGGACTCATAGTGATCCTCCTGTTCTCAGCCACCACACCCAGTCTCAATCACAGTCTCAGTGCGCCATGGGGCGGGGCTGGCACTGCAGGGCACAGTGGGGATCAAACCTCAGTCTCTGTGCCCATCTAAGCAGGCACATTAGTTTGCTGAACTATCTGGCTGGCCCCAGAATTGGTTTTCAACTTTTGCTAACAAAAGTTATCTAGAAGACTCAGCATGTATGCCTTTAGTTGTATCAGTAAATATCAGTGTTAAAGGTGAAGGTGAGAAAACTACTCCACTGGCAAACAAGCAGGTCCTTTCAAATTCATAGTTTCTTCTCTTCCCACACAATGGAATGCTCCTCAGGATCTGAATTATTCATCAACTCATGAGCAAACTCTTCAACACGAGCACTGCAGAGGCTCAGAGAGGGACTGCGGCACACCTCATTTATGTCTGCACCTCAGATGAGAGCTGCTCTCACAGGAAGCCTGCCGTCCGGAAAGGCACTCCCTGGCACCCAGGCACCTGAGGACGAGGATGGCACCGAACAGAACAAGGCCAAAAGGATGCTGTTTCCTCCAGGACAGTTCTGCAGCACAGAACCTGAGCCAGCCCTGAGGACCAGCGATAACTGCCCATCTCCACGGCCTGTACACTGTGGACAAGCTCTACACACGCACAGCCTCTAAGATGTCTGTACCAGCCACCTGCCTACACAGCAGCACGTGCCACCCTAGCAAGTCTGTCCCCCAAAGGACAGGATGGCAGGACCTGGGGAAACCAATGCATTACTATCCACTGTAGGGACTGTAACAGGGACGGACCTGGTGCTAGCAGCAAGAAAAGCATCTGAGAAGTTGCTTTCTAACTGCAGCAAGACGGACTGCAGGCTGTCCAGAGAAGAACCAACCCCCTCAGACAAGGCAGCAGGAGTCCTCCCCCTTCTCACAGGAGTGGCTTGCATGAGGGGGGACAACAGTGAGAGCAGGCAGCACTGGGAAAGCAAGCTCCTCCCCAGAAGCAGTGTCAGGCTGAGCTCTGAGCCTCCAGGCCACCCACTCCCATGCCTTCTGTGGGGACCTACTTCTCACAACGCCCACCTTGGTGAGAGTGCCACACTAGAGCCCTGCATGACTTGTAACTGTACAGCCACGCTAAACGTGACAAGGACATGCTGTATTACTGGACATAAAAGCCGACTTACATCACCCTTCTCCTGGATTCGCCGCTGGACCTCTGGCACAGGTACGTCAATGTAGACCACCACATGGGGAGGCAGGTACTCAGGGATGGTGAGATTCTTCACCTCATTATAGTGGTCCACACCTGGAATGGGAGACATACTGGCACCCGACCGAGACAGGCTTCTCCCAAGTGCTCCTCCCAGAAGAGAGGGCAAAGCTTCATGCAGTTCTGACCAATGGACCAATCATGAGGTAAGAGCTGGAGCAGAAGCACACAGGGCGCAGCCACGGGGCATAGCCACAGAGCTAGTGCATGCAACAGGGCTGGGCCATGGCTGCTCACACCATCAGTGGCACTGCCCACCACTGTGTCTGGGCCCATGAAAGTGCTTGGCTCACAGCAGCTACGCCGCCAGGATCTGACCCTGAGTGGAGGGGGCACTACGGCACAAACCCTGACGAGAGAGGTGCTTAGCAAGGCAACTGCCCTTCATCAAACAACTGTGCAAGACGTCACTGCATCCTCCGCAGATGCCACTGCGTGGCCCGGTGACAACACAACTCACACTGCTTCCGGATGTAGCCTTGGTTATACATCGCCTCCAGGAAGACAAAGTCGCTGTAGATGGAGCGCTCCAAGACCACGCCTTGTCCTGTTTAAACACAGGTAAACAAAATTAAAAACCAGATAAAAAGCACCATAATTAGTAACTTCACCTCAGAAATGGATAAAGTTATTATTTACAATTCCGTATCAGTTTCATTCAAAAGACCATATGTGTATTAATTAAGTAGAAAATCATTTGCAAAAATGTCTTTCCAGTTATGGTACCATTCTGTTTCCCTCAGTCAACTACCACAGCCTCCGTGAAGGCAAAGGCACCTCTGCTTTTCAGTAAACTACTCTCCCTCACCATGCCCACCCAGTGTTGGCCCACCCCAGCCCCATATGTTGGTCAGACTCCAGTGTGGTGTAGGACTCCTTGGGTCCACCACAAGCAGCCTGGGCCCCCCCATGCACCTCCCATACCCCTGTGCGCCTCCCACCCATCATGCTCCTCCACCCTCCACGTGCCTCTCACCCCCATGCACTTCCCACCCAGCCTCCCTTCACTGCCTTCACCCTTACCCAGCTCCTGGCTCTGAATTGGGCCCTGTGCTCAAGCCCCTCAACGGCTGAGATCCCCTTCAGCAGACCCCATGGTCCCTGTGGGGCTCTCGAGGTTCCAATGTCTCCCCCGTCCTACTTCTCTGACCCCATTTCTACCCATTTCAGGCTACCACAGGGGGTCCCTGACAAGACTCACTGTTCAGGACACAGGTTCCGTACACTTAGCCCGTTGGCCCCGGGCCAAGCCTCCTAAACCCTCCCATCTTGAAGCGCCGACCCCAGTCCCGCTCCCTCCCTACAGCACCCACCTTACCCTACCTTCAATGACTGCTTCCACGTTCAGCTTTTATCTACTCACTAGGACAAACGCCACCTCCCAAGTTCCTGGAATGAGCCCATCACATACTAACCATTCATTAACACTTCACCAATTAATACAGCATAAGAGAAAAAAAAGTTTCATTTAATAAGCAAAAGTTTATTTAGTATTTTTAAAGTACGTTATTTGAGACTTGGGTGAAGAACGCTTCAAAAAGAAACTGGAGTGGCCAGAATGCCAGCATCACACCCAAGCAACTGCACAGGACCCTGAGGCAGGGCCTGCCTGGTACAGAACTCCAACAGGTAGGACACAGAGCACGCATTTCTCCAGAAGCAACACATGCAATACTCTTGGAAGAAAAAAGAATCACTCAGAAAACGTGGGCGACCTCCTAAGGCGCCTGCACGATGTTCAGCAAAGAGGACAGCGGTGAGGGAAGGTAGGAGCTCCACTGCCAGCGAACCCCCCGGGGCTGGCTCTCTGACAGCAGCCAAGCATCGCTGTGTGCACATGCTCCTGGAGAGCTCCGATGACACCCTATGGCCACCAAGCTACATAAAGTGGACATAAATCTGTGATAATCAGCCATCTCCATCTCTCCCACACAAGGCACTGCTACTGGCTTCTATCTGTGACTTCACGAGCACCCCGGCGTGGTGGCTTTGGCCAGGACTCCCACACGACTGAAGCAGCCCCTGCCAGGGTCTGCCCCCACGTGTACATGCACAGCCCATGCTGCAGCCCTTCTCCCAGGTCCTAAGTGTAGCCTGCCCAAAGATACAGCTCTTGCTGTGGCTCTGCACACAGGCCCGTGAACCTGTGTATTCTGCCTCTCCCTACTCTGCCACTTTTTCAAGTCCCAACCCGTTTGCTTCACGGGGGGCATCCGCCAAGCTCTCAGCTCTCCACAACGATCTAGTCTGTTGCCACTGTGTCTATACACACCCCACACGCCCCCTTCACAGTGGGATTCTACTTGCTCCCAGTCCTTTCCATGTCCTTGCCTTCCTCCATTACTTTGACACATTTCATTCATATGCTTGATAAGTGGCATACAAACTCCACACGACCCATCTACCTACCTCACTCCGGTACACACAATAAAAGTTTTCGTTATAGTCTGAAGCAACAATAACGCGGATTCTGAGAAGTGTATGATCTTATTAGAAAGAGAACAAGCCTCATCCAGAAGCCTTACAGAGCAGCTCTACTTATGGCAGTGTCCAGTGACTGAATTTCACAACAGGACTGAACTCAGACCCAAGACAGGCAGCTGAGCCCACGCTCACCTGTGCTCAGCAGGTGCTCCAGGGCATCTGCATACTGCAGGAGGCGATTGCAGTACAGCCAAGACTGCAGGCGGTAGCTGTTGCCGTCATTGCTTCGTGGGTTATCATAAAACTTCTCCAGACTACAGCTGCCGGTGAGCTCCTCATCCAAGGGTTTTCCATCTCCTGTGACGCTGGATATGTAATGGATCCCTGCTTCCGGAAAGTGCTTCATGCCTGAGGAAAGACTGTCTGCATGAAGCACAAATGGGGTAGTCACCCGTCACGGGCAGCCCACTCATAGCCATGCCTCAGTGATGGTGTGTGCCGGAGTGCTGAAGCACCTGGGACCCTTGTGTCAACTCCTCCTGGGCTGACAGCATCTGACAACCATGGGAGCCCTCTGTGTGTGCAGCAGCTGCTGTCAAACGCCACAGAAAGGAAGTGAACAAACACCCACGGGAGGACTTGGGAGGAGATTCTGCTGGGCAGGTGGGTAACACTGGCTTGACCCCATCGGCTGTGTGCCCGAAGGGCTGAGAGCAAAGCTCAGTCTGTGTTGGGGGTGCTCACCAAGTCCACCTGCAGCGGCCCTATGGAAATGCCCTGCTTGCAACAACCAGCCCAGTTCAAACTGACATCCGGCATGATCCCTCCCCCAAACCAGTACCGTTCTGCATGACGTAAATCCATACCTAGACTCTCTGCTATTGTTTTTGCGATCTTGCTCTTCCCAGCACATAAGCTGCCGTCTACAGTTATCACTCTGCTTTCATTTGTCAGTTTTCTGGATGCCTTGTCACCAAGAAAGTTCGCCAAAGCCCCATACCGCAGCTTGCGCTGTACGCTGGTATGAATTCCTCCCTGCAAGAGAACATCACACAACACACGACCATCCTGGTTACTGGAGGCATTAGGAAATACTAGGTAAAAATGCCAAGAAACCTTGAGTGAATACAACCGCTACATACTGGAGACATATTTTCGCAAATATGGGAACTTCTCAGGACAAGCAAGTACAGCTTATTTACAAAGGAATTATGCCAGAGGCTACATAAAAATGTTCGACATGGCTTTAAAAAGCAAATAGAAACTACTAACAAGAAGCAAATATTTATCAAGCTGATTGTCTTTAAAAGACGCTGCACAGCACTAGGAAAAGACCACACATCTCCCTATAGGCTGACACCTAGAGGGTACAGGGCCTGTATCAAGAGCCAACTGGAAGGGAATCTGTGTAAAGACAACCGTCCAGGGGCTCAAACGCTGTGGCTTATAACAGCAACCCTTGTAAACAATAAGCTTCAAAGTCTAACAATAGAGCATTAGTTTAAAAAACCAACTCATTATGGAATACGAAGCACTCACAAATATGACATGTTTTACTACGGGAAAAATACAGCATATAAAGTAATAAAATTATCTTTATTCTTGGTTTACTTGACTGCTGAAGAAATGAACAGGTTGCAAAAAACAATGAAAAGCAACAACTGCCTTTAAAAATGGGCTGAAGATCTAAACAGACCTCACAAGACGATGTGCAGATGCAAATAAGAATAGGAAAAGATGTTCAGCATCACTGCCATTTGGAAGACACTGAGCCTCTACACAGGCGTTAGCATGGCTGCAGAGCCAGAGAACCAGCACCACCGCACGCCGGCTGTCCCCAGCTGCTGAGGGGAAAGCAAGTGGTAGTCGTGAAGCCAAAGCCCTGGCCATTTCTTACAGAGCAACAGCCTGACAGTATGACCCAGTAATCACACCAATTGATACAAAATGTATTTCCATAAGGAAATCCACACCCCCTCCATAGTAGCAGCCTCATTACACATCACTGCTTCAACCTGGTGACAACTACTTGCCCTTCAGTACCTGAATGGTTAAATGATGGTGCAGCCATACAACGGAGCATTATTACTCAAGGGTAAAAAGAAATGACAAGAAACTATCAAGAGAGGAGCTAATCTCAAAAGGAAACTTGTAAGTGACACAAGCAGTCGGAAGGGCAACATACTGTATAAATCCAATATGTGACATTCTAGAAGAGACACAATGATAGATGTGGTAGAGTTCAGTGGTTGTCTGGGGATGGGAGAATACAGAAAAAATTTAAACACTGGACTCTTTAGAGCAAAACTACTTGGTATGGTACTATAAATGGGGTAACATACCATCATGCCTGTTAAAATTCACCAGGCTTCATGAAGAAAGAGTTGAATATATACAAATGTACTGGGCTGGGGAGATAGCTCAGTGGACTAAGTGCCTGCCTGGCAAGTTCAAGGTCCCGAGTTCAATCCCTGGTACCACCAAAAAAAAAAAAAAAAAAAAAAAAAAAAGTGCAAGCCTATAAAAGCCTATTTAGATCAGAAGATCCCAGGACTAATGCAGAATGTGACAAAATAATACAACTATGTTACAAACATAGAAACATCACTGAAGAAATCACTGAGGAGATCAGGAGAAACTGCCTTTTTAATAAACCACGTAAGTCTTCAGCGTTTTCTATCCTCGATCCCATTCTTGCGCTGTCCAGAACCACAGAGAATAATTGATCTTCAGGGACACACCTCCTATTCTCAAGTCCAAGGTCTACAACACTTACTTCATCTCATTCTTGCTCTAGGTCAAGTGTACTGCTGCTGGCGGGTCTACACAGCGCCTACGTAGCTGGCTCTCTTCTGCGGCTTTTACTTTCATTTAAATTCCAGGACACAGGTATTAAAGAGATAAGACACATTTTTCGCTTTTACAATTTGGATTGTTTCCTAACACACTCAAGCGAGTTTTAAATAAGACCAATACACTCTTAGGTTCAAAATCAAAATCTTTAGCGTGGACGTCAAGGGTCTTTATAATCCTAACACCACTCAGTCGGTTGCGGCCACTCACTAGCCACTGTCACAAAAGGGCTTCTTCAATGTTTCCTCCCAGGCCTCCCACGCTCCCCTCCGCATCTAACGTCCTCTCGCTGTCTCTACCACAGGAAGTTATGATTCTCCCGAATCTAAGCTCAGCATCTCTTGATACTGCTCAACCTCGCATCACCTCAGCGCCTCGCAAATCCTGAACCTTCTTAAAGACGCCTGAGAGCGCGGCTGAACGAACTGTCGACCGAATGCGAGCGCGGGACACCGCCCGTGCTGGGCTCCTAACTCAGCGACCGCCCTAAGCCCAGCGTCTACAAACTACTGCAGCCTTCCAGCTTGCAGCCGGGAGAGCGACCAGCTCGGCGCGGCGCCCGAGAGCGGCTCGCCGTCCCTCGAGGTCCGCCCACCACTGAGTGGCCGACCATCCGGGAGCGGTACGGGCCACTCTGACGCCGCCCGGGTCCCCGAGACCCGACTCGGACAGGGGCCCCGCCGAGGGGAGGCCAGGCCCGCCGCCCGCCGCCCGCCGCCCGCCGCCGCCTTTTCCTCACCACGCGCTGGGCACCGGCCACAAGGCGGCCCACAGACGCGCACGCCGGGGCCAGGGTCAGGAGCCGCAAGGCCATGTCTACGCCGCCCGCTCAGGCTCAAGGACCCCAGGGGACGCGCTCGCGACGGGTCCTTCTCCGCGGCCGGCGCGCGTCGTGACGTCACATCCGGGGTGCCCGCGGCGCCTGTGCGAGCCTTCGGTGATTGGGCGGTGCCGTGACGTCGCATCCGGGGTGCCCGCGGCGCCTGTGCGAGCCTTAAGCGATTGGGCGGGGGGCGGAAAGAGGCCCCCCGAGCTTGCCCAGCCGGGTTTCTTTCCAAGTCAACCCTCTTGTTTGCGAAGATTTCTGCAAACCGTGTTCCTCGAGATTTTTCTCCTATTTAACCTGAGTTTGACTTTCACTCTCGGAATGATGACAGAATTGCAGCACAGTGGGGGTGCCGTTGTGACAACGAAGGTTGATTCCATGCCTGTTTCTCTAATTGCAGGATTACAGCCAGTTTAAAATACAGATTCCTGGTCCCGCATGCGGCGCGCTGAGCGGGCGACCTGGGCGGGGTGCACGCCTGTCGTCCCAGCGCTGGGGAGGCTGAAAACAGGAGGATCACGAGTCTGAGCTGTGTAGTGAGACCCTGTACCAAAACACATAAAATGAAAAAAAAAACAGATTTTAGGGCCGCGTGGTAGAGCACTTGTTTAGCTCCGGCAAGGCGGTGCGGCCCCTCCCTAGCACTAGAGAAGAAATACAGATTCCCACGCTCAGCGCTGAGGTCGGCTCCATTAGATTCCAGCCAGCTGTCCTGCCAGGCAGGGACAGTGGGAGAAGTACTGTTCGGGCCCCTACACGCTCAGGGCCCAGAGCCTCCCCTCGTCCTTTCTAGCCTGTTATGGTTTGTACCTAGTTGTTCCTCTAAAGCCTCAGGAACTCCTAGGGGACACTTTGGAAGGTGACTGGATTATGGTGTCCTGTATCTGACTTGCTGTTAGGAGGTGGGGGAGCAGAATAAGGTCCCTAGGCGTGGCCCAGCGGGCTGTATCTCCCTTCCCAGCGCCTCTTTCTGCTTCCTGTATACCCCGAAGTGAGCAGCTCCTCCTCTGCCCTGGCCCTGTGCCAAAGCATCGTTCCTCAGAGACTGGACTGCGGTGTGAGGCAGGCAGGGTAAAGCTCTCCTTACACTATGGGTGCACATAAATATCTCTGCACCTTTATTTAGAGTCAGATATTTACAATAAGCAAAAACTGAGTCTGGTCAGATGCCCCTCCCAGGCTGAATGGTTAAGCAAGCTGACTAGCACATACGGGAGGTAAACTACATGGGAATAAAAAAAGAACAAGAAATTCGAATATGCAACTCCAAGAAAATACCCTTCGTGAAGACAGCGGTCCCAAGTGGTGCAATTCTAGTTACACTTTTCACAGTGACCATGTCGCTGGAACTGTAAGACCTTGGTTGTGAGGGTCCAAGCTGGCTGGGCTGTTCAGCCCATAAAGCTGATCACAGAGAGAGTAAGAGGGCAGGGCAGGGAGCGGGTTTGAGTGAGGGTGGCCATGCTGGGAATCACAGGGAAAGCGGTTCAGGATCTGTCTTTCAGAGGGTGGCAGCTTAAGGGCTTTATAGAAAAAGGGAACAAAGGTCAAAGTTGAGGTGTGCATAGCTGGGTGGTCTGCACAGATAGCTGGGTAGGTAATTCTGGTAAAGACCCTGGAGCGTCATCATCCCTGGAGGGGCCAATTCGATGCCCATCATGAAATGACAACTCCTGTGTGGGGAGGGCAGCCTCAGTCCCCATCTGGAGTAGTTGCTCCTGGTTTGTGGGGGGTGTGTGAGCTCTTTGTGGGTGTCCTCTGAGGCTCTGCTCTTCCCAGGATGACTACAGGACTGAGAAAATGAGCCTCTGGACATTGCTCCATGGCGTCTGGTGAATGTAACGCCTGGCTCTTGAATGTCCCCTCACCTCCTGAAGACTGCTGTGGCTGTGCTCATCCTGGCTTCCTCAGTCTAGGAGGATGAGACAGGTCATCAGGTAAGTTGGGAAGTGTCCATCTGTTACCGATACGCCTTAAGTGCCCAGCATTCTTGTGTGTGAAGCTGATGTGGGTTATGTAGATTGGAAGGGAAGTAATAGAACTATTTGTTTATGACATGGTTTGTTTATAAGGAAAACAAACATTACAGAAAAGCTCCTAGATTGAGTAGAGTGGTTGATACATTGTGCCAACTTGAGAAATTTAATTAAGTGACTCATCAGGGAGCCAAGATTCTCATTTTATAAATATCCTCATCCTGTGCAAGAGGAGAGTATGGACCTTGTGTGAGTTCTGCACCCATGTTAGTTCCCATTCTCTCGTTGCTGGGACAAATACCCGACACTCAAAATGAGGGAAGGAAAGGTTTATTTAGCTCATAGTTACTGGAGGTTTCAGTCCATATTCAGCCCGCTCCAAGGCAGAGAGGCACACAGCAGAGGGCAGCCTCTCACGGTGGCAGCTAAGAGCAAGAGCGCAGGGAGAGCTAGCAGCAGCTCAAGCTGCTAACTTCTCTTCCTTCCTTACGTTGAAATGCAAATTACCTGCTCCAGGGAAGGTGCAGCACCCATTCCCACAATAATTGATTACAAATTCCAAAAGCTACCCCATCACTGCATGAGGCTTTGGGGAGTATACCTATACACAAACCATAACAATCCCCACCCCAGGGTCGCCTACTTATAACTTAAGGAGGGAAGAGAAACTGGCTAGACACCACAGCTGCTGCACCTGCCTTTTCTTTTCCCTGTTTTCTGCCACCAGGAACTGCTGCTCTCTGCCATGTGCTAGTCTGCCTTGGAGCCAGCTGAGTATGGACTGAAACTTGGACAAATTGTGAGCTAAATAAACTTTTCCTTCCTTAATTTTGGTGCCAGGTATTTAGTGCCAACAAGTGAAAAGTAACCAAGACAGTGAGTTATGAAAGATTACAAGGTACAAAATACATACACAAAATGACACGGTATTCTGCATACTACTAACAAGAGGCAAATTAACCATGGACAGTTCCTCTAATAAATACAATACTTTTTAGCAAAACATGTGCAGGATCTGTGCTGATACAACGAAGCTGATGTAGAAAATCAAAGAAAACCTCAAGAATTGGAGGTGTTTGCTGTGCTCCTAAGTCAGAAGAAAACTGAATATGCCAGTTATTCGCACATTGATCTAGAGGTTAATGGAATTCTCGTAAAAATCTCAAGAAGGTTTTTTATTTACACAAACAAGCTTATTCTAGAATGTATGTGGGAATGTAAAGGCCCTAGATTAGCGTGATCATTTTTAAAAGGAGAATATAGTTGGAGGATCTATTCTTCCCGTGCTGAGGTTTATCACATGCTGTTAATCCAGAACTTGTGATGGTGATGCAGGTTGCAGTGCCGATAGACACAAGGTTAATAAGAAAGAACACAGGAGCCAGAAATGAACCCACACAAATATTCTTGGTGGTTATCTGACCACCCTACAAATACAGTTCTCCAGAGGACAGTGTTAAAGCAATAGCTGGCCATGGTGGTGATGAGCCTTGGCACTAACTTCACAGCTCTAAACTTCACTCAAAATGGATTGTGGACTTAAATTTAAAAACTATAAAACTTTTAGGAAAAAATAGGGTAAAGACTTTGGATTAGGGAGAGAAAGAATTAAGACAACATCAAAAGCATAATTCATTAGAGGAAAAATTGATAAATGGAACCTCACAAAATTCCAAAACCCTTACTCTATGACAGATCATTTTAAGAGGATAAAAGGGTAAGCTACAGACATGGAGGAGAGGTCTGCGGGCCACAGATCTGGTAAAGAACTTTGATCTGGAATGCAAGTGGACCTTAAGAATCAAACAATCTATTTCAAAATGGGTAAAAATCATAAACAGAAATTTCACCAAAGAGGACATACATATGACTAATAAGCACACGAGACCATGGCCAACTTCATTCGCCACTAGAAAAATGTTGAGCCCACAATGAGCTATTACTAGAACCTGACAGAAGTGCTAAAATGGAACAACATGAAGACAGCATCAGACTCAGGGAAGGCCACAGAAATGCCAGTGTACTTGTCTATGTCTGGTGAGATGTAAGTGGCATTGCTACTTGAGTAGACTTTGTGAGCTCCTTGTAAAACTAAACATTGATTTACCATGTAAAAACTGATATGCTGAAGTTATAGCACTGGGCAGTCATCCCAGAGAAACGAGAATGGAGGCTCTGAGAAGCCCCAACACCAGCATTCGCAGTGTCTTCATTCGCACCCGCTAAAGCCTGGAGGCCACCCACTTCCTTACCAGATGAGTCAATTAGCAAACTAAGCCCCAGAAATGCTGTGGAATGCTACTCAGCCCTAGCAAAGAAGAGACTATTGACACAGGTAACCCCTCAGATGGATTGGAGGGGAATTATGGGGAATGGAAGAAAGCCAACTTCACAAGGTTAATACAGTGCATTTTGTGTATTTAATATCCTTGAAATAACAAAATTATGGAGAAGTTAGTGGCCACTGGAGGCTAGAGAAGAGGGAGCGTAGCTGCAAAGCAGTAGGGTCCCAGTGTCTGCATGTGTGGTACATTGCTTAGAGCTAGGTACATCTGACACAAATGAACGCATGTGTAGTTGGTGGAAACTGAACGAAGTCCTGCATGTGGTACCAGAGTCAGTTTCCCGGTGTTGACACTGCCCCATGGACAGACGAGATGATGCTACCAGGGGGACGGGAAGATGGGCACAAGGACCCACCATGCATATATTTTCACATCTTCCCTTAAGTCTATAATTATTCCCCAAAGAAAGTTGAAAAAGTTGTACTACATGTGCCAACATAAAAGAGGGACAAAAACACAATATAAAAGTTAAAAGACTATTTGCACTAGAATTTATCATTAACAATTAAAATATCAAAAAGTGTGAAAGACTCCTACATCAAAAAATAATGCAAAATAATATTGAGGAATTGATCATGAAGGATTGTACAAGGAGGGATATGTCATATTTTCGAATGAAAATTCTCAAGATTGTGGAGATGCCATTTATCGGCAGATGGACCTATAGATCCAGAACAATCCCCATAAAACTCCAACGAGTTGTTCCTTTGTTGACGAGCAGATGCTAGAAGGTGTATCTGTCCAGGAGAAGCTAAGAGCGGCCAAGGCAGCCTGGGACCAAACGTGGATGCACAGCATGCCAACAGACACGGGAGGAGCCACGGTGCTGGCCGCCACGTGGCACTGTGCAGGAATGGGTGGGCAGCCCCTGGATCACAGTGGAGCCACAACACGGAGCAACACACATTTGTCACTTGGTCTCTGAAAAGGGTGATGTTGCAGAGTGGAAATGTGAAACTGTTCGGTGCACGGTGAGTGGGCGCCGGATCAGTTTGATGTCCACGGAAAACAAATGGAATATCTCATACCAAAAATCAGTTTGAGATGGTGTTTTAGTTACTGTTCTCATTGCTGAGGGCAAATACCCAATGCCCAAAGTTCAAGGAGGAAAGGCTTATTTAGCTCACAGTTTGTAGAGGTTTGGGGCCGTAATTAGTGGCTCCAAGGCATGGGGACATCACAGGAGAAGCAGTTCATGTCAGGCAGAAGGTAGCAAAACAAAACAAGGCACGGCCATGGTCATGCAATCCCTTATGTATTATCCAGGGTACTTAAAGCTCGCACCACTCACACCTTTAACCCTAGCGCCCTTGAGAGGGGACTGTGCCATGAAGCCATCCCAACCTCACACTCCCTAGATCAGTCACCTCTGAAAAAGCCCCACTACAAGGCTACATGGGGACACCTAGGCACAGGCCATAGCAAATGGGTTGCAGATTGAAACACAAAAGAATAAAACAACAGCACTCCTAGCATGAAACAGGAGAATATCTTTGGGTCCTGCAGGGAGACGAATTTCCTTAAGTGGAAAATCCATAATTCCAAAGGGGTAAGATGGACATATTGGACATCAAAATAAAGGAACTCTTCATCACAAGACAGCATTATGAGAATGAAAGACAAGCTTGCCTATGGAGCAAGGATTTTGCATAAATAAACCCAGCAGAGGGCTTGAATAAGAAGCCCTACATGTAAAAAGATCTTGGGTAAAAAGAAGATGTAAATAGGCACTTCAGAATGGGGACACTCCAAGGACAACAGGCCACCAAACGTGGAAAAGGTGCACAGCATCATTTGTTACTGGGGGAAGCTGAATCAAAGTCATGAGATACAACCACAACCCAGGACCCACAGCAGCTAAACTGAAACATTGGCCATGCTCAGTGTTGGTAAGTTGTGGAACTACTGGGTTCTCCTGCACTGGTGAGGTGGTGCATGCACCACTCACACCTTTAACCCCAGCGCCCTTGAGCGGGGACTGTGCCATGAAGCCATCCCAGCCTCACACTCCCTAGATCAGTCACCTCTGAAAAAGCCCCACTACAAGGCTCCACGGGGACACCTAGGCACAGGCCATAGCAGATGGGTTGCAGATTGAAACACAAAAGAATAAAACAGCTGCCAGCTTTGCAGCTTCTACTGAACCTCACTGTACGTCTACCTTCCACTGTGGCGATTATAGACAGAGCCAAGAAGTGAGAGAGAAGCCTCGAATTCCTGATCCACCTGGGACCTGGTTTCGCAAGTGTGGTCCTTGCCCGAAAACAGATGAAAGGTTTTATTGTGAATAGTTCTGCAGTTTTGTTAAATTTCATTTAAAATGTAAAGCACATCCATGTCTGTAGCAGATCTTGTATCCACACAAATCAGATCCTAGGATATGTAACTGTCCTACTGTGGAGCTTGGCCCAAGCCCAAGGCCTTTCTCAAGGCATCCTTAAATTCCTTATTCCTCAGGCAGTAGATCAAGGGGTTTATCATGGGCGTGAGGACAGTGTACACTGCAGAAATGAGCTTGTTGGAGCTCCGAGTGTCGATAGCCTGGGGCCGGACGTACATGAAGATCATGGCCATGTAGAAGATGGTGACAACGGTGAGGTGGGAGGCACAGGTGGAGAAGGCTCTCCAGCGGCCCGTGGCAGAGGGGATGCGAAGCACAGCCAGGCTGATGTGTCCGTAGGAGAGAACGGTGGCCAGCAGCGGGAACACCAGGATGAGGAAGGCCAGGACGAAGTCCACCAGCTCTGCGGTGGAGAAGTCTGTGCAGGCCAGCTTGAGGATGGGAGAGATGTCGCAGAAGAAGTGGTTCAAGATGTTGGAGCCACAGAACGTGGCGCTGGAGATGAAGTAGACCTTGATCACGGAGATGGTGAAGCCACTGGCGAAGGAGAAGACCACAAGCTGCACACACAGCCCTGTGGTCATGATGACTTGGTAGCGCAGCGGGTGGCAGATGGCCACGTAGCGGTCATAGGCCATGGAGGCCAGGAGCACACACTCGGTGCACACCAGGGAGCTGAAGAAGTAGAGCTGAGTCATGCACCCCACGAAAGAAATGTGTTTGCGCTGCAGGAGGAAGCCGTCCAGCATCTTAGGAACAATGTCGGACACATACCAAAGCTCCAGGAAGGATAGGGTGCCCAGAAAGTAGTACATGGGCCTGTGCAGAGGGGCGCTGCTCCAGACGGTGAGGATGATGGCCATGTTCTCCACCAGGACAAAGAGGTAGGTGAGCAGGAAGAGGAGGAAGAGTGCGTACTGCAGCCCGGGGGGTGTGGGGAAGCCCAGCAGGATGAAGGCGCTGACCTTGGTGATGTTTTCGCCTCTCATCCTTTGCACCTGCAAAAGATCAGAGAGCAAGGGTGGTGGCCTAGGGCAGCAGGGTGGAGCACAGAGCGAGACCTGCAGGGGGGCTTCGGGCAGTGACAGGCTGCCTGGTATCTGTGGGCACTGGGGAGAGTACTAGTTTGCTCACCTGCCAGGTATTAAAGTAGGAAGGCTCTGCATGTGTGCTTTGGGTGTAACCATGAGGTGGGAACAGGCACAGAAGGCCTGCTGAGGCAGAAGTGGCCATGACATCACACAGAGGCTATTTGCATGGCCAGTGGGGGAAGTAGGTGGGACCAGGATTGGTTTCTTTGCTCTGTGGTCAGATATGGGCTTTATTTTCTGAATAAGGCATGCCGTGGGTTCCCACCTGCCACCACCATCCACTGGCCCTGCCACCCAACCATCAGAATCATAATGATGCTTATTAAATTTCATTTTTGGTCTTGCAGTTTCAGAACGCAAGGCTGGCATTTGACCTCCGCTGCGGTGTTGGCTCGTGAGAAGATCTCTGTGGAGAAGGCAGGAGGCTGGTGTAGATGGGGGCAGCGTCCACCACCCCCTGGGCTGGTGGTAAGCTCTGAGGACCTGAGAAGCTGCTGCGATGGGGTGCTGATCTGTGTGGTCAGCCAATGCCCCCGTGCCCACGTGTGTGTGTGTGTGTGTGTGTGTGTGTGTGTGTGCACAAACACTCCCAGCTCATGGTGATATCACCACCTTGCCTGCCTAGAGAGAAAGGAGATAAATGTCCCAGCTCAAGTCAAGCATGGGGAAATTGGCCCTGGCCGTGGCTGGAGAAGTGCTACAGGCCGAGCTGTTGCCACAGCAGGTAAAGAGCATGCTCCTTGAGGCCACGCTGTCAGTGCAGATTCAGAGACAGTAGCCCTGGGGTGGGCTTGTGCAGAAATGGTGCATCAGGCTGGGACAGGTCAGGCTGGAGCTGCAGTGCCAGCGGGGCCAGTCACAGCCACCAGGGACCCTTCCCAACCTGAATGCTGGTCTTGGCTCTTCCAGGTGGCAGGTGGGTGGGCAAGGAACCAGCACAACCCAGCCAGGGTTCCTGGTACTGAATCAGAAGAACAAGCGCAAGCCTGGGTGAGCGGCTTGAACATCCTGACTTTAGCATTTCAACGAGTTTAAACACTGCCTATGGCACAGACACACAGACAGACCAACAAGGGGATTCAGGTGCTCCCTGGAGCAGAGCCCTTGGAGGAGTGGACCGAAAATGGGGTCCAGGCAATGCTGGTGAAGAAACCCAGAGCGCTCCAGTGCTGGGGGGGCCCAGGGCTCTGGTGCAGGGTCATGCATATCGAAGGCCTTTGGGGGTGGAAGCTGAGATCCAAGGGGCCCAGGCAGAGGGAGGTCACCTGAGTGCCCACACCACAGGCCAGCAAGGTTCTTGCAGATGAGGGCTGAACTGCAAAACATGCCGCCAGAGAAGAGCAGAAACAGCTCTTGGGGAGCAAAGCTAGCAGGGGGTAAAGGGACCAGGGTGCTCTGGAGGCATCTTTTCAACAAGTTTGGTAGGCAGGGGGCAGAGCTGAGATCTGTGGCCAGCTTGCAGCTGCAGTGGGGCACCAAGGCTAAGGCAGCAGAGCACCTAGGAGGGCTCGGTGCCCAGGGGCCCGTCAGGCAGCCACGGGTGGCTCCTGCAGGCAAGAGGGGAGGCTAAATGTGCCCATGTCCTGCAACACCCTGGACCCCGACTGACAGGCCGTGGGCTTGGCACGGAGCCTCCTCACGCCATGCCATGTTACACTTCCCAGGCTGTGAGCAGTTCCTTGGTACTCACCTTGGCCACAGGCCTCTGCCACGGCTGACTGAGCTGCCCACAGTCTCCTCTGCATAGCCTGCCTCGGCTGCCATCTGCAGCTCTAGCCATGGCCCCTGGATTCTAGTAGAGCTTCTCAAGCCCCATGCAGGCCCAGATCCTTTCACCTGGCACTGATGTTTCACTGAAGCTCAGTGGCATCCCTGCCACCCAGAAGCAGGCTAGCCTTGCACAAAGGACAAAGAGAGGCTGGGTGCCAAAGGGTGGCCCAAGTGGTGGCACCCAGCCAGTTCAAGCAGCGAAGGCCCCCAACTCATATGGTTTCAGAATCTCTCTCTGGGACAGTCTCCCTTTCCCCACTCCTGTCCAGCTTTGGCAAGATGGATTCTGGTTTCATACTTTTCTTGTCTTCCCCTTGGTACTAGGCTTTAAATCCACCCACAGTATCCATATGACAGGAGGGAACGCACACAGAGGTACATGTGCATGTGCACACACACACACACACACACACACACACACACACACACACACCCAGGAGGCTGTGTGAAGAGGCTGGAGTGGTGTGCCCACAGGATCAAGAGCCCCTGAGCCACCAGAAGTGGGAAGAGGCAGGGAGGTTCGCCTGGAGCAGAGCCAGGGAACCAGCTGTGTAGCCTGGGGCCTTGGCAGGGACAAGCAGGATGTGAGCAGGTCTGGGGCACCCCAAACCCAGGCACGGTGCTCCCCTCGGGGAGCACGCTGCTGTGGCCGCATGGTTCGCGGTGATGCATGGGCTGGCTTCACAGGGCAGGGACGCTGGGGAGCAGTGGGGCAGTGGGATTCTGGGCTGAAAAGAAAACTTCTAGAAAGGAACTAGCTGCTGCATTTTGCTCTGGGGACACCCCATGCTCTTGCTGCTTGGGTGAGTGACCCATGGGCCGCCCCACCATTCCCATGTGAAATGCCGTGCATGGGTTGGAGGGCAGGGTCGGTCCCCAGAGCTCCAGGTCCTTGCTCAGGTCTGCCACCCCCGGGAAGCAGAGGCACCAGGGGCCTGCCAAGCCGAGTGCTCTTCTTGGGGGCTGTGTCCTCTTCCTCCGAGCCTAAATCCACTCCAAGGGGCCTGTGGAGCTCGAGGGGCTCCTTGCAGGGCCCGTGGCATCCGGCTATTGGCGAGGTTTGCCTGGGGCTTGGTCTTGCTCCCTTCCCAGGGCTGTGCAGGCCCTGTAGATTGTGCTACTGACCATCCCGGCTGGCCACTTTGTACTGACCCATGAAATCATACAGTGCCTTTACTTACAGAATTCAGGATCTTTTAGGTCATGTTCCCGCCATCAACCACACTTCAGGCAATGGCTGTGTTTTTTTCCAGATAAACTTTTTATTTTTGGAATAATTTCAGACTTAAAGAGAAGCTGCAGTGTGGAGCACTCTTGGGGACCCTTTGTCCAGCTCCCCCGAAACTTACACAACCCCTTACATAGCCAAGGTGGGCTGCCCAAAGGAGGGGTGGGCAGCCGTGCCATGCTCTGACTGCACAGGCACCCTCACCTCCTGTCCTTGCTGCCTGCCCTGCCCTAGTGCCCGACTCTGCTCTGAGAACAGTGGTCTTCTACGGGGTTGCACAGCCCTGGTTCCTGGGCAGAGACAAAAAGCAAGACAGAAAGCCAGACGGGCTGTGATGAGTGTGGTGGATGCCAAGCGGGGGTCAGTTCTGCAACACCCCGCCAAACTGAGCCTGTGCGGCACGTGCGTGGGAAGCTGCAGTTGCAAGCAGCAGAGGAGGCAGAGCTGGAGAGGAGAAGTGCAGAAGCTGCGGGAACTGCTGCCTTTCTGGGGGCCGCTGGAGGTCGTTTTGGAGGAGCCTGCCACGTT
This sequence comes from Capromys pilorides, assembly GCA_004027915.1. Lineage (NCBI taxonomy): Eukaryota > Metazoa > Chordata > Mammalia > Rodentia > Capromyidae > Capromys > Capromys pilorides. The sequence goes on along the minus strand of PVKN010000250.1, from coordinate 33,833 downwards.
CATTTTCCTGATGAACTCGGCTGTTCTCATCACTGAAGGAGCGCAGGTCCTTGGGGTCCCTGGGAATGGCTGCCGTTCACTTTGGGGAAGCTCTGGTCCTCATCTGGGGCACTGCTTTCTGTCTCTAGAGGGGAGATGGTGCCCTGCTCAGCCTCCTGGAGAAGCTCGTCCACCGGGGGCTGTCCTCATCACTGGCAGAGCTCGGCTGCTTGCTGTGACTGAGACGGCTGGGGCGCTTTCCAGGGAGCGCTGGTCCTCACGCTGAGCTGAGTGTGTGGCTCCCTGGCTCCAGTGCAGGCCCTCAGCCGCTGCACGGCTCCCTCACCCCGCTGGCGCAGGCTTTGCAGCTTCCCCTCCTGACCTTTGGGCCTTCACAAGACAGATCCGTGAAGCAGGCCAGCGTGAGACGTTATCATGGGCCCAGGCCCTCAGCTGGGCTCTTTGGTCTTCAGCAAGTGGACCGATTTCCTGCACTCTCTTTGTGTATGATTACTATAGATAGTCTTATAAAATATGTGCCCTGTGTTACGTTGTTCCCCCTGCAAAACCCCAGACCACAACAGGAATCCCAAGACCTTCTTCTCGTAAGCACACCGTGCCACAGACCAAAGTCTTCGTCTCCCCAGGAATTCAGTGTCAGGTGCTAAGGAACCCCAAAGGCGTGTGGCCGGGGTCCATGGGAGGCCCCTACACCCCTCCTTTGGGCCTCCACCCCAGCATCAACCTGTAGTTCTTTGTGCTGAGGACCCCCTCCTGGTGGGATCACAGGAGCTGAGCCCTGGCTGCGACCTGAGTGCAGCGCAGCAGCGGGCTGGCCGAGGCCACACGAGAGGCAGACCCGGGAGCGCAGTGCAGTCGCGAGCGCAGGCCCTTGGCCCGGCACCCACAGACGCATGCTCAAGACAGCCCTGAGACCGCGCTCAGCTCCACACCGCAGCGAGTGCCCGGGCCAGAGCCCATGCATGCATTCTTTCATTCAGGGAGACGCATCTCAGCGCAGCACTTACAGGTGCAAGGGCCCTTGGGAACCACCCAGAACCGTCCTGCTGGCTGCGCACAGTGAGCTCGGAGAGGTAGTCCCTGCCCCACACCAGATGTGGGCTGTGTGTTAGTTGGGGTCCAACAGCTCCCCACATACAGCTCTGCATGGTGCCGAGCACACAGCAGACTCTAAAATCACAGCCAAATGCACCCATCATTGGTGCATGGGAGGGGCTGACACCTACCTGGGTAGAGCTGGAGCCTCCCTCCGAAGGCCTGCAGCGGGCTGCAGCGGGGAGGAGCAGCTCCCGCCGGTGTCTAGTGACTCCCAGGCAGGCTGCACTGCCCAGGTGAGGCTGAACAGGCTCGAAGAATTGGGCTCCCCCAGGTGCTGGGAGGAGGGGAGGAAAACTGGTGGCTTTTTCTGCTAGAGCACAGGGGCTCCTGGGCCCAATTACCCCTACGCCACCGAGGAAGCTGTCCATGCTACTAATTAGCTGGCCTGTGCCTCCAGGGCCGCTGCCCCCTGGCAGAAGCACCCAGCAGCCAACAGAGCTGATGCCCGCGTCCTGGGGCATGCTTCACAGCCACTGTACAGTGACTCCTGTGTGCACCAGGGGCCAACGCCCTGCTCTTGAGTCGCCCCCAGCCCTGCACTCAGCTGGGGTCACTGAAGCCAGTGCTAAGAACCAGGCCAGTATCTGGAGGAAACGGCCTCCTTGCAGAGTGGGCCAGCGGTGAGGGTCAAGGTCAGAGCACCTGGGGCTGTTCTGAGCCCTGGAGGGCCAAGCATGACCCTGCTCAGACCTTCCCAGCCCCACACTCTGAGGGAAGGACTTGACAGACCTCAAGGCTGGCCACCACCTGGCCTCAGTTTCCCCTTAGTCTCAGTGACCTCGATTCCTTACTCTCTCCAGTCTAATTCTATCCAGGAGCCCGCCACGTACCATGCTCCTCAAACAGCGATGGTCCCTCCATCTCCCTCAGGCCCCTGCACTCCTTGTTTCCTGTTTGTGTTTTTCCCCAGGTGGCACCCCTCTCTCCCTCCTTGACTTCCTTCGGTCTCCATGCCCAGCCAAGCACCCTGTTTTCCTACCAGCTGGATTAGCTCCTCCAGCTACAGGGGAGACCCTGTTTCCTGCCTCTCCAGCTGGCAGCTCCCCAGCCTGCAGTGCCTCGCTCTGAGGTCTGCCTCCTGGGCATGTGGGCTCTTTGCACCCCTGCCCTCCTTTCCTGTGTCTTGTCACCAATCCAGAGCCCGCCACAGTATCCACGGCAGTCCTCCCAGCCTCAGAGCCCTGGTGGTGCCTGTGCCAGTTGTTTCCCAAATAAAGGCACACTCGCAGAGCTCAGACCCAGCAGCCGCTCTCGGAGGCGGGCCCAGCTGGCTCGAGAGCCACCGCATGCTCTCCTCAGCGCGAGTCCCTGAATGCCGCCCTGAATGCCACCCCGAGTATCTCAGGCTGTCTTGCTTTGAGTGCTTTTCTCTCTTCTGGTAGGATGCAGACTGCTTTTGGGCAGAGAGCTTCATCTGTTTTTCCTCACTGTAGCTCTAGAGCCTGGATTACTATCTGCCATGGGGCAGGCGCTGGGAGAATGAAGGAGTGAAGGAAGGAGGGAGGGAGGGAGGAAGGAAGTGGGGGGGAGGGAGCAGGTCAGTCAGTGAGCACCGAGAGCAGAGAACCGCATTGCCAGGGGCGGGCCACTCCCCATCCTCACCCAGCTGTGCCTTTGACTTCCATAACACTTCACCGCTGTGACCACTCCCTCAACTAAGAGAGGAAGACTTACAAATGTAGACTATTTCCAAGTCCAAATAGATTATTTTTAATGTTTTCCCAGATTCCCTCCTTCACAGCCCTTAAGGACTGAGGGAATTCTAGAGTTCTTGTCAATTATAGAAAACGGAGTTAAACAAGGACTTATAATTCTGCGTACCATTTGTGGTAACACTCTGACCTTGCTAGTTAAAAATATCGAGTGAATGAGGCTCGAGATTTGTCTAAGGCTTATAGGCAATTAGAGACGTTGTGGTGCTGAGGTCCCCTTCATGCCGAGACCTAACGCTGTATTCTTTAACACTATTGCTGGCTCAGAGTGATTCCTGGTGACAGGCTCTGCAGAGCCGGCCTTAGCACGCCAACTGCTAAGACGGGGTCAAGCATTGTTTGTGTTGATCTGGAGAAGTTGACAACTGCAAGGCTGTGGGGTTTACTGAGGCCACTTCCTGTTTTTCACAAGCACGACAGGAATCCATAACCCAATAGTTTCTTGAAAATTCTGCTCTTACGGGTGTACAGTTGACCAGCCATGATGTCCCCTCCACAAGCGGTACCCTGAAATTAGCTGTGTATCCCCACACCAACTCATATGCCAGGGTCACGGGGTGCAAGTGGGAAAATAGTGTGAAGTCCACATCTGGGACATGGAAGGACCGCTGAGGAGTTTCATTGTCCCTTGAGACACTAAACGCCTTTCCAAGTCTTCCCTTGCCTGAAATCAAAAGATAATTAAGATTCTTGCTTGGACATCAGATGTGGGGTCCTGAGTTTCTCTTTAAGGGCCTCATCACGGTGTGAACTTGGGCAGATGGCCACGGGCAGGCCGATGTTCAGCCACATGGCTTCCTCCATTACTCAAGGCCTTTCTCCTCATTTATTCGAGAATGTAACACCAAATTCTTTCCCAAGAATGTGGGGATAAGACATGGGCCCACCCTATATTGTATTCTGCCATTAAACCCAGGAAATAGGCTTGTCCTAACCAAAAACAGCAGCAGCAAAAAAGCCAAGTTAACAGAAACTTCATCAGAGTTGATTTAGAATATGAATTTTCTTTACAAGTTCCTTATGTTGGGGTGATTCTATTAAATTTCAACGAAATCCAGGAATTTTCCACCACGTATACTAAAATGAAGCCAGGTGCTTTACGTTGGCATAATAGGAGAGATGGCTTGAGGGCAAAACCAGCAAGATACTGGCCTTCATGGCTTTGAAAGCACAAAAGCAAAAGACAGTTTTGAGATGAGAACCCTACAGGGTCTGCTCAAGAAAGACAACCTTGATTATTGATTCCCTGGCATTCAGTTTAGTGTTCAGTTATCCAGGCACTTGAGGGCTTCTGCACCCAGGACCCAAGGGGGCCTGACTACTGCTCAAGTGGCCAGTAGACCTTGCACTGTCCACATGATGCTGGTTAAACAGGCATGCAGAATGCAAAGAGTTGTGGGCTTAGTGAGACTTCCACCCAGATTTCATATGAAAGTGTGGAAAGCCAGGCAGTGTTCCCCTGAAGGGACAGTGAATGCAGCCGTGAGAGTGAAGCCAAAAGTGCAGGGGGGCTCCAGGAAGCGGGCATTGTCAGAAACACGGAACGTCCACAGGGGAGGGTTGTAGGCTGCAAGCAGAGCTTCTGCAAGAGGGAGGCCATGAGCGGTATCAGAAATGTCGCAGAGGTGGGACTTCTCAAGCCGTTCAGAGTTCACACCCAGTTTGCTCAGATGCTGGACGTAAAGCCATGAGACCTCATGTTTGCTCTGCTGGGTTTTGGTCTTGCTTTGGTCCACTTTCTTTCTATCTTCCTGTTCCTCCCTTTTTGGAAGAGGAATGTTTGTCCTGGGCTATTGCATGTCAGCAATATTTAACTTTCTTTTGATTTTCTTTTATGTATTTGGTACAGGGTCTACAGTGATCCTCCTGTTTTCGGCCTCCCAAGCACTGGGATTCAAGACACACTCCATCAGGCCCAGTCTTCTTTAGATTTTTATTGGTTCTCACAGCTAAAAGTTTACCTTGAGCTCAGAAAAGGCTTTAGACTTGGACTTTTTGGTGATTACAGAACTGTGAAAACTTCAGCAATTCTTAGAGACAGATTAAATTTATTTTTCATAAAGAGGTGGGCATAGGTCTTTTGGGGGCTAGGGATGTGTTATAGTTTGTGTCTAGTTGTTCCCCCAAAGCCTGGCGCAGTCATGGGGAGGCTTCTGGAGTTTGTGACTGATCATCCTGAGTGTGAGTGCTACACCGTGGTCCTGGGCTGAGCAATTTACATTACGATGTAAGGAGCAGAGAGAGGCTCGCTGGCTGCCTGAGCTGTGGCCTCTCTCTTTGTTTCTTGCTCTTTGCCACCATCATGACAGGTTGCTCCCTGCCGTGTGCCACTCTGCCTTAGAGCCAGCGGAGTATGCACTGAAACCTCTACTAGCTGTGAGCTAAGTAAACTTGTCCTTCCTTCATTTTGGATGTTGGATATTTGCCCCAGCAATGAGAGAAGAGTACCTGAAACAGGACGGAATGTCGAGTTTAGATCTAGAATGTTCCCAAAGGCCTCATGTGCTCAGCACTTGGTTTTTAGAAGGTGACTGCATTGTGGGGGTGCTGTAGTCATCAGTGGATTAATCCACAAGGGAGTCCAGAGCTCAGTGTGCTGTCAGGAGATGGCCTGGCTGGTGGTGGCCCACGGGGCCGGCGCCGTGGCCGAGGCAGGCCTGTGCCTTTCCTCCTGGCCCTCCCTTCCGTCTCTGCTCCCTGACCACAATGATGTGAGCTGCTTTCCTCTGCCCAGAGCCTTGCACTGTGCTTTTTCTACTCTGCAGGGGTCTGACGAGGGGCTGAAACTGTGAATCAGAACACGCTCACCCTTCCCTTTGGGGTGCTGGGTATTTTGTCTCTGGAATGAGAAAGTGACTGAAGCAGGGTGCTTCACCACAGAGGCAGGTGACATCCCAGTTTCCAGAAGACCAGAGAGGGAGACTTCCCTGCAATCCCCTAAATCTCCCCCCCCCATTTCCCCCCATCCTGTTCCTTTTATTTCACCTACAGGAAAATTCAAGGGACCACAGCAGTGGACAAGCCGAGCTGGAAAGCTACCTTAGCTGGTTCTAAAAAATTGGGACCACCACCCGTGTCAGTGCACCTCGGGGTTGCCTAGGAGTCACCCTGAAAACTCAAAGGAAGGGTGGAGAGCTGTTCTTGATGTCAAGCACTGGCACTTTCCTAAATTCATAGAATCAACACCCTCATATTTCCAGCTAATAACTTAATCACTATCTAATACAGAAGCCAACAAGAGGTGCATTTGGCTTGCAGGTGTTGTGCCCTGAAGCCCTAATGCCTATGTGGGGACAGATAATCCCTTGTATAACGTCCCTAGATTGAATCTAACAGGGCTCCCTCTTCACTAAAAGTGGTTCTGCATCTGTATAGCCTGCTTAGAGCCCACAAAAAAGTCATTTCTCAACTGGACCTCGCTTAGGAGTTGTGCAGAGTTATGGGTCCACGAAGCTACCCGGTATCTTCTCACCAGCCTGAAGCGGCCCTCTGCCCCATGCCACGGGCTCGTGTCGGTCTGCAGAGGACCCGCCTGTCCTGTTCGTCCTCTTCTCTGCACTGCATACAGTTCTTCGGCCTGGATGGCTTACTTCTGCCTTTTTGAATTGCTCTGTCTGAAAGTCTTTAAATGAGTATACCCAATCAGAGCCCTATATGATCAATAACTTAAATTAAAACCAACTTTGAAATAGAAAAGACAAGATAGTTTCCAGTGGGGGAAAAAATTGAGTAAGAGTCTTGAGGACTCACTTTTGGGACTAGTTGAGTGATCTGTAGTGTGGATTTGAAACTAACTTATAAATTGGGGAAGGGTAGGATCTTTGGTGTTTTGGTCCACCAGACCTCCCAGGGACTCAGATGGGGAGAGGCCACTGTCTGAACGAGGGGTAAGCTATATGTTCAACAGAACCACTCAGTTGTGCAGCTTGAGAGCACCTTTCTGCGCAGTGGGGGCTGGTGCTTGGCAGGGAGCAAACTGCCATCTCTCTCTCCTAATCCTAGCCCTGATTTTGCTACTACATATGACATAATGGAAAGGTGACTGATGCCACTGCTTCTTTAGACATGAATACCAAATGACGCAAGGAAATTTCTTCAGAGAAGGAATATGATGTGTCCACAAGACCAACTAACAATTTACAGCCATCCTGAGTGATGGATGGAGAACTTGGGCATTCCCAAGGGTTCTAATCTGTATGCTTCTTCTTGAGGGCCTCCGGGTTGCTATAGCTTTTGCAACCAGACTAACAATGCAAAGGGATGTGTCTTTAATTAAGATCGTCTTGCAGGGAGCAAGTGGTCCTTAATCACCACCACATCTGAACAGTCTGGCCAGACACACTGGAGTACCCCTGAGCTACCTATACTGCCTGCACTGCCTGCACTTGGTCTTGAGAAGAGGTTTGGTTGTGGGGGTTCCTGTGAAGCAGTACACTCTGGTTTCCTGACATTCTGTTCCCAATTGTCATGGTGACAGCAACCCTGGAGCCGTGTCCTCTGAAATTCCAAGTGTTTGCATGCAGCTGCCCATCTTGTTTAAGTATTTTGACGAGACCAGCAAGAACACAGCTGTTCAACTGACTGCACATCTCAACTTGCGAGTTCTGCGCCGAAACCAAGTAAGACACTTATGATGACCACAGAGAGTGGTGCCACATCCTTGGTTCTGGCTGGTCTCTCAAGATTAACAGCTAACCAAGTTGGGGAAGGGGACTTGTGAAAGAAAACTAGATGTGGCTGGGATGCTGCCGCTCTGGAGTGTAGGGTTGAAACCCTACACTAGAAATACAGCTTGGGTTACTAATAGTTCAAGTTAAGCCAGTCGCAGCCATCCCAAGTGGCCACCCGATCCTCTGTGCCTAGAGAGGGCACACAGCAGGAACCAAGCGCACTGTCTCTTCCACAGCTCACTTCCTTTTACTTCACCTTACTTCCATTTTTCTATTTTGCTTCCTTTTTAAAGTGTATTTAGTGCAGGGTCTACAGCAGGGTCTCACTGTGTAGATCAGACTCGCAGTGACTCTCCTGCTTTCAGCCTCCCAAGCACTGGGATTATGGGCGTGTGCCACCACGCCTAGTCTCAATCGCTATCTCAGTGCACTCCTAGGGTGGGGCCCGCACAGCATGCTGGGACTGGGCCCTGGTTGCTGCGCTCGGCCTGTGCAGGCACTTTAGTCCACTGAGTTTCCTGGCCAACCCCACTTCCATTTTCTGACTGTGACAGTTGTCTGACCATGTTGCAGCCCTATACGCATTCTACACCTATTCTAGATCCAAGAGCTGCCTGATTTGCAAATCAGCTTTTGCTTATTCTAATCTGCAAAATTAATCTGCTAATTTTAATTTCTCAAAAGATTTTCTTTTAATACATCTGAGCCTGCCCTTCTCTCCCATAGTGACCTTGAGGGGAGCATCCAAACCCTGATCCCGAAAGTCTGACCAACTCCTTAAATCAAACTTGGCAAAGAGACGCCGCTGCTCCCTGGCCTCGTTCCAGCTCCTCCTGACCTCGGCTGCGTGCCTTCCCTGCTCACAGGGACTATGCCGCTGCCTGCTGTCAAACCAGCTCAACCTGCCCAGACTCAGGTGGATCTCCTCAGCACTACGACCCACGCCACACTCACTGGCTCCCTGCGGTGGGCAGTCGCTCCTCCCTGCTTCCCTGAGTGCCCCTGTCATCAGTTTGGTCCCCGGCTGGAAGTCTGGAAGCTTCCCCAGCTCTTTCCTTCTCTCCCCCTACCCCAAATGCTTACTTGAGTGCCCAGCTAGTCTGGCTACTCTGCTCCACTCCCGCGCCTACTGCTCAGTTCAGACAGTGCTCCTTTGTCACCTGGACAACGAAACACCCTCCCTTCAGGTGCTTGAGTCTCCCATCATGCCCGCCACCCATCTCTCGCATGGCTGCCAGATGGTTGTCTAAGGCAGGACTCTTACCACCACTTGCCCTCTGTCAGCTGCAGGGCAAAGTCACGCTATCTGCCCAACTTGTGAACACTCAGGGCTGCGATGCTGTCTGCCACTCTGGCTTGGGGCCCTGCCCTCTGGATGCCCTAGACCCCCGCCCCTTTGTGCACATCAGGCTTTAGCCCTGCCAGCGTCTCTGGGGTCTTCACCGCAGCTTCCTGCCTCCCGGCTCCCTTACTGCTGGAATGGCTTTTAGGTGAATGATCCTTAGTCCTGTTTTAATATACAAATGTCACTCTATCCAGGTGCCCTGCTAGGTGGGGCTCATTCTCTTCTCTTGCCCCATAGGAGTGTTTAATGCTACTCTGTATGCCACCAGCTATCATAATTAGTCCTTGTCTTCCAGTCAGTCATGGGGCACCAGGCACTGTGCTGGCTTCAGAGGCCCAGCACTGAACAAGAAAGACGCAGGCTGTCGCCCGCCTGGGCAGCTGCGTGCGTTAGCCGCCAGCCAAACTCCACTCAAACAGTAATAAAACACTTTCTCAGCAGCTGAGCAGCTATGGGAGAGGGAAAAGGCAGGGGCTGGCTACCCCCGGAACTACCAGCGAGGGTGCCTTGTGTGTCTGAAACCAAAGTTCATGCACCCCTCCACTTCCCAGACACATGTTGCTTCTGGAACTCTTGGCGCTTATGTTGCTACATGGATCAATGTTCCAGCACCAAGGCAGTGAAACTCATCAAGGACTACAACAAATCACATGACCCGGCACATTTGCTGTCTCCTAAAATTGCATGGTAATTTTAAAGGTGAGGAAATTTTATTAAACTTAACCAAGTCTTGCTTTGCTTCCAATATACAATAAAGGCAATCATGCAATCACAGACCAATTGTATTCATGATATTAACCTCCATGAACTGAAACAGAAAAAATATATGTGTAAGTAATCTTTTAAAAAAATTGCAGCACTATAACAACCCAAAGAATTCCCATAGGGGAAATAAAAAGGAATGCATCAGTCTCGTGTGAGGCTGCACAGTTCTTAAATGATGTTCTGGAGAGCACAAGCTGTGTTCGCCTACTGCGGAGCTTGGCCCCAGCCCAAGGCCTTTCTCAAGGCGTCCTTAAATTCCTTATTCCTCAGGCAGTAGATCAAGGGGTTTATCATGGGTGTGAGGACAGTGTACAGAACAGAAATGAGCTTGTTGGAGCTCCGAGTGTCGATAGCCTGGGGCCGGACGTACATGAAAAGCAAAGCTGTGTAGAAGATGGTGACAACGGTGAGGTGGGAGGCACAGGTGGAGAAGGCTCTCCAGCGGCCCGTGGCAGAGGGGATGCGAAGCACGGCCAGGCTGATGTGTCCGTAGGAGAGAACGGTGGCCAGCAGCGGGAACACCAGGATGAGGAAGGCCAGGACGAAGTCCACCAGCTCTGCAGTGGAGAAGTCTGTGCAGGCCAGCTTGAGGATGGGAGAGATGTCGCAGAAGAAGTGGTTCAAGGTGTTGGAGCCACAGAACGTGGCGCTGGAGATGAAGTAGACCTTGATCACGGAGATGGTGAAGCCACTGGCGAAGGAGAAGACCACAAGCTGCACACACAGCCCCGTGGTCATGATGACTTGGTAGCGCAGCGGGTGGCAGATGGCCACGTAGCGGTCATAGGCCATGGAGGCCAGGAGCACACACTCGGTGCACACCAGGGAGCTGAAGAAGTAGAGCTGAGTCATGCACCCTACGAAAGAGATGTGTTTGCGCTGCAGGAGGAAGCCGTCCAGCATCTTAGGAATGATGTCACACACGTACCAGATCTCTATGAAAGACAGGGTGCCCAGAAAGTAGTACATGGGCCTGTGCAGCGGGGCGCTGCTCCAGACGGTGAGGATGATGGCCATGTTCTCCACCAGGACAAGGAGGTAGGTGAGCAGGAAGAGGAGGAAGAGTGCGTACTGCAGCCCGGGGGCCGTGGGGAAGCCCAGCAGGATGAAGGCGCTGACCTTGGTGATGTTTTCGCCTCTCATCCTTTGTACCTGCAAAAGATCAGAGAGCAAGGGTGATGACCTAGGGCAGCAGGGTGGAGCACAGAGCGAGACCTGCAGGGGAGCTTCGGGCAGTGACAGGCCTCCCAGCACCTGTGAGCTGCGGGGCAGTAGAAGAACAAGTCCCCCGTGAAGGCCACCCTTGCTCGGTCCTGCACCCGTGTTCATAGCCCACCGTATCGGTGTGCCATGGTGCCTGCGACACTGCAGTGTACAACCTGGAGTCCTCAAAGACCATGGGGGACCTGTTGTCCTCCAGATCGTGAGTTGTGACTGCCCAGGGCTATTTTATGGTCTCGTGTCTGACCCTTCCTCCTACACTAGTAGATATTTCACCTTCTCTCTAGATTCAGAGAGTTTTGTATAGGAGACATGAGATCAGCAGGGCTACTGGGACGGTGGTGGTGGGCAGTGCTCAGCCGTGCCCACCGCAGGCTCTCCCCAGGGCTTGGCTCGCCAGCAGCATCAGGAAGGTGGCCTTGTCCCCACCTCTGTAGACTAGAGGGGCATCAAGGAAGGGAGAGGTGCAAACCTAGCTCCAGAGGAAAACTGACCACGCTAGCCACCGCCTGAGCAGGAGCACACAGGAGTGCGACAGAGGCTGGGGAACAGCACTGGCTGGGAACTGCCCTACAAGGGAAGCACAGGAAGCAGGTCCTGCCCAAGGCAGCACAGGGCCGGGCCTGAGTTCCTGAGGCGCCTGCCAGAGTTGCTCGCTCACGTCAGTGCACTGACTATGCAAGTTTCCTTGCTGTCAGCCCTGTTGTGCTCTGGCTGGATGCCCCCTAGTGCCCCTACTTCCTGCTGCTTCTGCCCACAAGGACCTCCCAGATCCGGGATTAGTGTCTACCCACTGTATCTGGCTCCCTCCAGGCCAGCTGTACACTCTGAGGGTGGAACTGTGCAGGATCCTCACCACCCAGGGCCCCAGAAGCAGCTCAGGGCACTGAGGGAGCCCTGCAGACTTTGGGAGAATGACCTCAGGTGGAAGAGACAGGAGGAGTCCACAGACACCAACGAGGTCCAGCGGCCGAGGAGCGAGTGGGACATGGCACCTGCCCCTGTCTATGGCCATCCCACAACTACTGCTCCTTCTTGTTGGTCCTCTAGCCCACAGAAATTACTAACATGTAAAACTACCGGGCAATGCTCCAGACCCAGAAAGTTAGAGGAGAAGGGCGCTGGAGTCTGCAGGATGTCTCCTAACTCCAGCCCGGGCTGGTGGGGTGGAGGATGGGGGTGGCCCCTGGTTCCCCCGGGTCCATGGTTCTGCAGCTCCAGGGAGAAGGATTCTAGAGTGCCTGGAGGGATGAAGCGTATGTTATAACATGGAAGCTCAGATGGGCCAGCTCTTGCTTTCAGCAAATAGACAGGCTCCACAGCACAGCAGAGGGGCGCATGTGTGGCCATGCAAGCGGGGTGTGGCCAGTGCCTGCGGGAACTGGAGCCAGCCAGGAGGGAGGTGGTAGCGGGGCAGGCTCGGGACCGCCTTGCTGCCCTCAAGGTGATGCTCCAGTGTCACAGCCAGCATCCTGGGACAAAGTAGCAGTCACGCCCAGGGCGTCACCACAGGGCAGGATGCCTATGGAGGGACAAACACATGAAACCACACACTTGTGCCTGCGGAGGGTACAGAATAAAACGCGAATGCCAGCCCTTGTCAATAAGGAGGACACAGAGTGGAAAATGATACTGTTAGGAGAAAAGGAGAGACTGAGCATAAATGGAAAAATCGCAGGGGAGGCCAACGCCACTGCAAGCCCGCTGCGTGCTGTGCTTCATTTTCAGAGCAGGGAGTACAAAAGCTGCATCCTATACTGAAGGGTTACCATTAAGTAACATAAATTCTTGAAAAATGTGGACAGTAGTGTTCAAAAGGACCTATTAAGTGGACAATAAAAGAATATAGAAATAATAAAAACACAAAAATTAAGTATAGAAATGACTGGAGTAAGAAAAATATCAACCGGTTAACACCAAAGAGCAAAAAGAAGATTCCCAGTTTAGGAAAAAAAAATTACATAATATTTATAAGATGCAATACTAAAAGCCTCAACTCAGGGTGAAATTACAAGCATAGGTTCAATATGATCTCATAATTTACATCTGATCAAGTCAAATTCAAGACTTCTGGGCCGGCAGATAGCTCAACAGACTAAAGCGCCTGCTTAGGCAAGCTTAGCCAAACGCAGGGACCGAGGTTCGAACCCCGGCACCACATGCCACACCAGCCCCTGCCCCTAGGGTGCACTGAGCCAGCCAGAGTCTGGGGCATGGTGGCACATGCCTGTAATCACAGTGCTGGGGAAGCTGAAAGCAGGAGGATCACCACCAGCCCGAGCTGCATAGGGAGACCTCGCAACAACCAAATGCATAAAATAAAAAATGAAAATGAAAAGACCTGGAGTGGTGAGTTCCATTTATGCCTTTACTGAATTGCGTCGTCCCAACAATCAGCACCACAGACAGCCCTGGAGAAACAGGTGGCAGTGCAGGGTGGGGCCAGCCCTTCACACCCAGCTCCCACCTGGCAGGTAAAGAGGCCCTTCACCGATGGCATAACCTAGGATGCTGATTGTACTGCTGCTGAAGGCAGCACCCTTTCCTAGGACCCATAGAAACCTTGGAGAAATAATCCAAGATAACACCTACAATGCTCATTATTTCTCCAAGGTAGAAATTATAATTCTCCCATGTTCTTATATGCAATGGAATAAGACATTGAATTAGCTCAACCAGAGAAGACCCAACTGCATGGCAGAGGGAGGACTCACCCTCCTACCTGTCCCCAGGCAGTGAGGAGATGACAGCCACAATCACAGCCACATAGACAATAACAAAAATGACAGTACCACACATGAGACAGGGCTGGATTTGCTGGCAACTTGAGTATTACATGTTTTCATTATTTAGAAAATAAATCAGAAAGAAAAAAAGAAGCACTCAACACAAAAAGAAAATATTATTATGGGCTGAGGAGATAGCCCGGTAGTCTAAGCACCTGCCTGGCAAGTGCCAGGACCCGGGTTTGATCTTCAATACTGCATGCCAAGCCAGCCCTGGAATCCTGCGTGTGCTGGGGTGGCCACTGAAATCAGGCGTGGTGGTGCATACCTGTAATCCCAGCACTGGGGAGGCTGAGGCAGGAGGATCACTGTGCATCCAAGCTGCATAGCGAGACCCCGTACCAAATAAGTAAATAAAGAAAATATTATAAAGCAAGTGTGAGGAAAGCAGAAAGAAGAGTAGAGAAAAAGCAATTTTCATTACTTAGGAAACAGAATTGATCAAAAGCAGCAGCAGCTAATGGGGAGAAGCAGGAGGTGAATGAGCCCCTCCTGGCTGAACCGTCAGGGAACTGGAGACAATCGCACGCGAACACAGCTTCCGCGGTTGAGGAGAAAATAAACCGCAGCTGCAGGGCCACGAGGTCGGGGAGCGTGCCCGGCTGCCAAGCGTGCTGCAACCCCGGGCCGGGCCGAGGCGCCAGTCCTCACAGAGCATCACCTTACAGAGGAGACAGAAGGCGCACGGAGGGCTGGGAGACTTCAGGTGTAACCTGCGGGGCGAATGCCGAAGCCACGGGGGCGACGCAGAGAGCGGGCCTCCCCCTGCGTGTGTGGAAAGGGCGCGCTTGCTGCTCCGAGGCCTCGGCAGGCAGGAGCCTCCCGCCTGGCGGGACACGGGGCCCTGCCGAGAGCCGCTGCAGAGCACCGTGGGGTCCTCCCAGCTCGCTGCACCCGGCGGCCTGTTCCGAGCTCGCTCGAACCCCCGCCAGTAAGCAGAGAGAGCAAAGCACACAGCAGCCCGCTAGGGCTGCGACACTGCCACGAAACTCCAGTCAGAGGCCAGCGACCAGAACCCTGCTGCTCACTGGGACAGCCACGGCGGCGCATGGAGGGCACAGCGAGGCTCGGGCCAGCGCAGCTCCCGCAGGGGCCCCTTGAGGGTCCAGATGATGCCGAAGGGCTCTGCCCAGAAAGTATTACTTTACAAATACATTCGTCAACCCCGAAGCATGGATTTCTTCTAAAGTGATCAATAATGTGTCCCAAGCGGCTGCCTACGGGCTTGCTCTCAGCCCCAGCCATTCTCCCCCCGCCCCCCAAGTGCAGGCGGCAGCTCCGTGACGCCGCTGTGTAGCCCGTTCCAACCACAGAAAGGGACAGAGGAAGTGTAGGGGACGGTGAGGCTCCGACGTGAACTGTAGCCTAGAAAATCCAGAATGCTATCCTAATAAGGAATTTCAAAAATAACAGTAAGATGTGGTCTTCCGGATGCCAATGATCAATAATTAGAACCTTTCTATGGGAAAATAAAGAATATTTGGAGCAGATCAGTACCTCCAAATCCACCTTGAAATTTTCCTCAATTCTAATTGAAATCTCATGAAGTTTTGTTTTTCTTGAAACAGAACAAAATAATTTTTCCAATCATCTGGAAGTATGGACAGGTGGGAATGGCCAGAACAATTCAGGAAAAAGAGAAAAGATAATAAAAAGACTTTTTTTTTTGTATCAGAGAAAATATAGTGCAAATTAAAGTCATGGATTAAGACAATAAATATTGAAAATGATGGATATCACCATGAATCCACGGCAGAATTTTGGAAGTTTGGAAAACCCAGGATTGCAGCCCATGGCTCGTCTGAGCTCACGGTGCAGCTCTGAGAGACGCCTAGGTATGGGGAAGCTCGGGCGCCTGCCAGCTTCCACCTTCCTTAGGGCTTGAGTGCGTCTGTGACAGGAAGGTGAGGCGCTTAGTTAGGGACTTGCTGGGGTTGCCATGTCCCTGGGTCAACATGCAGACAGAATCAAGAGGAACCGAGACGGTCTGCCCTGGCTGGGAGGCTGGGGACAGAAGCCACACCTAACCAACAGTCTGCTCTGCTGAGCACCATCAGGGTCACTGTTCCATCCATTTGAGATAAGTCAGGAGGAAAAGCCCAGCCCACTTCCATGAGAAACAGTACAAATTCCAGTGCAGGCTGGGCAGAAGCCTGAAGATAGATAATGCTCACCATATATAAGAAAATTATTGATAGCATTAAAAGCAGTAACTTGGAGGGGTGATAGGTCCAGGTTGGAGGGGCTGGGCAGCCAGCATGGGGACAGCACCAGGGAGCTGGTGACCCTCTGCTGCAGCCAGGGGCGGAGGAGAATAAACATGCAGTTTTCTGGGGACACAGACGAAGTCTAGAGAAAGAGTGCAAAGGCCACCTCAGGTCCACGGAGGTGTGAGGGGCACTGGTCCTTCCAGAGTGGGGTGGGACGGGGTAGCAGGAGGTGGTTTCAGCCTGGAAGAGAGGCGGCAACCAAGGGCCTCAGGGGCCAAGGCAGGAACTCCGGTTGCCACTGTGATGGGCAGCAGTGTGACTGACCCACAGTGGAGATGACTCATGCTGGTGCTGCAGTGACAGCAAGCTACAGGGTGGGAGGGCAGAGTCCACGGACCGTGGCCCAGGTCATCCCAGGCAGGGGTGTGGACATGCGCACGGGGGTCACTCACCAGTCTAGGCACACAACGCAGAGCAAGCAGGGCCTCTCCTAGAAGACAGTGGGAGGAGTCAGGAGGCCCGGGGCAGGTGGAGCAGGACAAAGTGGACAGCAGAAATGGTGCCTGTTGAGGATCTCAGACTGCAGAGGTGGGGTGTTAGGGGATGTGAGGCCAGGGTGGAGGTGGGGTGCCAGGGGTGCCTCTGCTGTGAGTGGCTAGGTTTCCGGACATGGTCACCTTATGGAGTGAGAAAGACACATTGGGAACCTACCGTGGGGGCTGCAGTGGCATCCTCTGCCTGATATCACCCTGAGGCAGGCTTCTCCCTGCCTGTTCCTCCCCAGAGTGGCGTCTGACTCAGCCAGGCCAGTCCTGGGAGCAGCTGGTCCTTGTCTGAGCAATTCTGGTTTAAAGGACGCCCTGGGAAGAGGGACAGTGGCTTCTTCCCCCTGCACTGCGATCTGGGGACCCCAGGGTCCAATTACCCCAGCGTGAACGTGTTGCTGCCCTACTCAGCCAATTAGCACAGCTCCTGCGTGCCTGGTGGTACCCGGCGGAGGAGCCCAGCCCTGCAGCGACTGCTGGTCATGCTGGTCATGCTCAGTGCCCTGTGGGCCGGTCTCCGGCCCCACAGCCCTGTACCTGACCCACTTCGGCCACCTTCTCTCTTTAGGGGCAAGCAGGGCTTGACTCCTGCCTGGGGACAGGCTGCTTTTCCAAATGCTCTAAGCAGGTCCTGCTTGGAAAGAGAAGACATGCTTGGTCCCAGGGTGTGTGAGTGTTGGCGCTCACAAGGGGACAGGGAGCCTGAGTTTCTTTCTCCGTAGACGACCAGCCTATCACCATTGTCTATCATGTTGGTATCAGCCCAACAGGCCTGTCTGGCTGGATATCTCCTGAAGGTGGCGCTGTAGCATCAGGACCCACAGCAGCTCTGCTTCCTGGGGAACCGCTGAGCCCAGCCAGGAGAGGGAGGCCAGCAGGTGGAGCTTTGCTCTGGTAAATCAATGCAAATGAATATTCCACTTCAGCAAGGCCTCCAGCAGCCCGTGGAGCTATGCCGCCTCAGAGGCAAGCCCTCGGAGAGGAGTGCATTGCCGTTAGTGCTTGGGGCGCAGGAGAGAGCCCAGACAAGGCCCCTGCACACGCAGCAGAATGGCTGTCACAGGGGACCTTGGGCCACGGAAGACTTAGAGACTGGACATGGGGGAGCCGGCGCGTGGTGATACCACCGTATCCCAGATAGTCAGGAAGGGGACAAAGCGCATAGCAGCTCCGTTCACGATCACTAAAAGCTGGGCTGCTGCCACTGTCCTCTGTAGGCCACCGGGTACGCACTTCTCACCCCGCGGGCCTCTGCTGTCTGCACGAGCACCGCCCTGGTTGCTAGGATCAGGACCCATTCACAGGCCACGGACTGGTGGCTTTCCTTCTGCAGCCTTCGCTGGCGTGGCTGGAGTCCTCTGTTCACCCGTCAGCCACGGCTTAGTTGTCCAGGGTCTCACAAGCCCGTTTCCCTGAGTCTCTTGTCCCCGTCTGCTCGCACACCTCTTCTGACGACCTGGATGCCAAGGCCTCCTGCTTCTGCCCGTGTCAGGACCCAACGAGCTCTTTGAGGCGCAGGAGAACACTGACGCCCCTCAGCACTGAGACGAGCACGGCTCCACATCTAGCCCTGTCACTCATTTTGGGAAAGCAGCTTGCAGAATTGCTCCAGCAACAGTTCATGGTGGCAGGAGGCCCGGCCCAGGGTCAGGAAGGTGCTCATCCCCGGGGAGGGAGCCGCCTCCTCCCTAGCAGTCCCGTTCACTCCTCCTTAGGGCAGCGCTTCTAGCATCCCACTTAAGCAGCACCCCTACTTTCTCAAGAGCTGTGAACATGCTCTCTGCCCCTTACAACCTGCATGTGTGCTCCTTGCCCTCAGCCGTGGCTTCCCTTTGTCAGTGATCTGAACCTGAACTTGCCACCTTTGGAAGGAACGCTGGTGCCAGCCCAGCTGTGGCCCCCTTCCCCGCACACAGGGGTTCGTAGGAATGTCCTGTCTCTGCCATCAGGCACCCAGTGCTCTTCCGTGTTCCAGGTTTTCCAGGCAGAGTGAAGATGCTGCCCGCCGGCAGCTCCTAGCACTCACGGCACAGGGAGGCAGGATACGGCCACGGCCACAGCCACGGCCACGGCCACGGCCACAGCCACAGTCTCTTGCGTGGGGGTCACCCTGCTTCCAACAGCTGCCACTGTGGCTGTGCTTCCAGAAAAAGAGTTGTGAAGATGTCGGGAAGATCTGCGTGGTCATCCCGGTGTCTTCTCCCAACACCATCCTTGCTCCAATACAGCAAGGATCCTTCACATACCTGTGAGGAGTGTGAACTCACACTCAGGAGGTGTGTAAGCTGGCCTCGCACCTCCATCTCCCCTCACCCATGCTAACCATCCAACGTGGTGCACGACACTCATGTCCACTGGGCCTGTCAGCCTAGGACCCCAGGGCTGCAGTGTGAGCGCCTCCTTCTGGAGAAGTGCAGCCCCACAGTGCGGGCTGGTAGGTTTGGGGGATCTGTGGTTCCCAGCAGACACGCACGACCTGTCCTGGGACTGTCTGCTCCTGGAGTGATGGTGTTGACTGTGTGGGCGTAGAGCTCCCCCAGGCACACTGCCCAGCCACCCGTGGGTCCCAGTGCCCACGGTAGGCGAGGGCACAGGACATCCACTCACTGCCTCAGTCTCCTCCCAGGCCTAGAAGGAGTGCTCCTGCCCAATACCAGCATCGACTACTTTCAGAAGACCCTCAGATTATAGTGGTTTCCACAGGGACCCAGCTTATTTTTAGTTGCCATCACAGAGTGCCTGAGGCTGGGTACTTTAGACAGAAGAGAGGTTTCCTTAGCTCCTGGTCTCTGTCAACAACCCTCTAGAGTGCCCTCACTCCCCAAAGACACAGCTGTCCTGTGGCCTCCGCCTCGTGACCCCCAATGGCCCCACCTCT
This sequence comes from Capromys pilorides, assembly GCA_004027915.1. Lineage (NCBI taxonomy): Eukaryota > Metazoa > Chordata > Mammalia > Rodentia > Capromyidae > Capromys > Capromys pilorides. The sequence goes on along the minus strand of PVKN010000250.1, from coordinate 14,603 downwards.
CAAGGTCCTGCTTAAAGAGCTGAACTTCAGTCCAGTCTTGGGGGGACAAACCGTACTCCAGCACAGCAGCACTGGGCCCCACACAGGGGTGTCCCCACAGCCCAGCTTCCCCTTGCTGGCCGCTGGCCACACTGCCCAGGCCACACACCCAGCTCTCAGGGTCCGTCTCTCCGGCGGCCACCGAAAGCCGCGCCCACTCCGCCCACTGCGCGGACATCCTGTCCTCGCTTCTCCCTGGAGCTCGGTGTCAGCCGTCCCAGGGCTTGGCCGTCCTGCGGGGGACCCCGCCTGTGGGCCTCAGCGCCTCTGGCTGCATACCAGCGGGCTCAGTGCTGGCCCAGAGGAACTGTGCAGGACGCAGCCGGGGTCCAGGGCTCCTCCGAGGACGCTGCCACGGAGGCCCGGAGGAGGGCGGGCACCTGGTTGTGCGCAGGCTCGGCGCCTTTGGCCGTCCTCCGGGCTGGCGTGGGTAACCGTTTCCGGGAACTCTCCTGGCGCTGTCTGCAGAGGGTGCTTAGCCGAGGTCGCCCGCCCGAGACTTGCCGGGAACCTCGGACCTCCACACTGCTCTGGGCCCTTGGCTCTGGTGGCCGCAGCGCGGGCCTGCGCCCTGGGGGAGCTCCTTAGAGCGGCTGCGCTCGGTCCAGGCCGGAGCCCTGGCTGGCCACGGGGTGGCGCCCACGGGCTGCGACCTCTGCGGTCTCATCCCGTGTCCGAAGCTAGATCAGAGGCTGCAGAGGGCGCCGCGGCTTTGTCCTGCTGGCGGGCCGGCGCTGCGGCCTCTTGCGCGGTCCCGGGAGCTGACCACACTCGCTGGGCCGCGATGCGCGTCCTCGGCGTCCAACGCCCCGGCCACGCGCGTGCCGTGCGCCCCGTTCCCGGAGGCGCAGGGGCAGCAGTGGGGTCCCGCGCACCAGATGCACTGTTTGGGAAAACAATTTAGCTTTTCGCCATCGTGTATGTTATTAGTTGTTGAGTTCCTGTAGCTTCTCTTTCACGGCGTGAGGAAGTTTTTTGCTTACTTTTAAAATATTTCCTGAGTTATTTACTTTGTATTTATGCTTTTTTAGGGGGGTGGGGGGTGGGGGGTTATGAGGTAGGACCGCCTCCCCGCAGGGAGCTGCTCTTCTGGGGTCTGCTTAGGCTTTCTGTCAGGGGCTTTCTCCTGACAGCAGGAGCTCGACCAGCATTCTGAAGGGAAAACTGAACGGCAGCATGCGCTAAGCCACGTCGGTGCGTGGCCAGGCTGGCGTGGCCAGCGAGGAAGGCGGCGCTGTGGCTGCGCCCCGCAAAGGCTCCCCGCGCGTGCTGTTCGCTCTCTGAGGTAAACCCCTGCCCGCCCTACGTTTCCCTGCACCCTTGCTGGGCCCTGCGCTTGGACGAGGAGAGGAGGCTGCCAGATGCCCCCACGGGACATCTTCTGAGGCGGTGCGACCTCAGGCCGTGGCCACCAAGGGCACCCGAGGCCTGGCTGCTCAGTCTTCACGGGTTGGAACCAGTTACAGGACGGGAGTTGTTCGGACTTTTCAGGCTGCGCTGGGCTCCTGCACGGTCAGGGAGCTCTGGAAAGAGCTTCTGTTTCGCTTGGCTCGCACGCAGCCCCTCGCTGCTTCTTGGGAAAGGGGAAATGCGGTGTGATGCTCGCGGGTACTGGTGAGGAGAAGCACGCGCCTGCTCCCTGCCCGCGCTCCGGAAGCCCCCAGGGAAGGAGGCCGGCTCTGAGCTCCCCGCGGAGAAGCCCGGCGGGCCGAACCAATAGGTCCTTTAAAGCAAAGCCATGAGCATTAAAATCCGAGCCCACGATGGAGGAACACAGGCAACTCTTTCCTTAGAGTCTTCGCTCCACTTACAGCCGTGGCCCTGGTGAGGCCTGCGCCTCCACGCCTCTCATTGCTGTGAGCTGGCCTCAGGGGTGCTTCCCGCCTCTCCCCCTCCCCCTCCCCCTCCTGCCCCCCCACCCTCCGTCATGTATTTTGCTCTTCAACTATAATGTGTGTCTCTCACACAGAAGCCACATGGTATGTAGGCCACGTGCGTGTCTGATTTGTCGCACTTGGCGTGCTTCCTGGTAAGCCCCCAGCCTGTCCGTTTCCCAACGGTTCCTCTGTTCTTTGTTTTGCTTTCCCCCTTTGGACAGTTTCCACATTTTGTGTTTGCATTTTATTTTCTGCACCGGGTAGTTGTGGTGGTGGACATTGTGTCCACTTGAGATGTCAAAAGCTTGGCTGCTGTGGCTTGGTGATGCTATGTCCTGGGGTAGGGCGGGACGGCCTTGCCCTAGAGTGACTCAGCACAAAAAGGGTGTGGAAAAGAGTTAAAAAAAAAAAAAAAAAAAAAAAGCTTCCGCTCCACCACTTCCTTGGAGAAGCTGGGTAGACAAAGCCCGACCCTTGGGAGGAGCTCGGGTCTTCACAGCAGCCACCACCACTTTCTCAGGGAGCTCCTGTCTTCGCAGGTGGCATGGGAGGGGCAGAGAGAGGCTTGATGGGTGCCACTGCTGCTGCTCCCCATTGTTTTCTGCCACAATAAGTGGGGGCCACTTGCCTTGGAGCCACCAGAGTGCGGACTGAACCCTCTCACTACCTGAGAGCTAAATAAACATTTCCTACCTTCATTCTGAGTACTGGGTATTTGTCCCAGAAACAAATAAAAAGTAACTGAGACAATAGTTCAGCTGCCTCTTCTGGAGAAACGGTAGCCAGCGATCCCCTCAACCATGGCCCCAGGCTCACCCCAGGGCCTGTGAATGTAACTCTGCTTTCAGTTTTATCCAGTTCAAAGTACCTTCTAATTTCTCTTATAATTTCTTTTTGACATATAAATTATTTACAATTAGGATGTTAATTTCTAAATATTTGTAGGTTTCTGAAATTTCCATCTGTTGTTGATCGCTAGCTTATGTTTTATGATGCTCAGAGTACATGTTTTTTTATTATTTAAATTTTTCTGAGATTAATAACACTTGTTTTAAGGCTAGCAGATGGTCAGCACTGAAGAGCACTTTATGCCGGCTTGAGAAGACGATTTACTCTGAAGTTCCTGAGCTTAAGATTTATAAATATCTGCTGGGACAAGCCCAAGATGACAGTGAGGTTCAAGTGTTCTATGTCCATAACAGTGTAATTTCTACTGCTGTAACAAAATACCGGAAGCTGGGTACTTTTAAAGAAGTTTATTTAGCTCACAGCTTAGGAGATGGAAGGTTCAAGACCAAGCAACCTTGTCTGTCCCGGCTCTTGAACTGCACAAGGCTAGTGTGATTCCTTCTGAGGGTGGTGCCCCCAGGGTCCTACTGCCTCAGCCCAGAGGTCACTTCCCATAATGTTGCCACATTGAGGATGAGGACATTAACCTATAGGGGACACACTCACATCACAGCAACGTCTTCACTGATTTTGTGCATAGTTTTTCTAACAATTATTGAGAGTACCGACATGCCCAGCTATCACTATTGACTTGTCCCTGTCTTTCTTCAATTCTGTCACCTTTTGCTTACTGTATCACAGAGCTCAATGGTTATATGATAGTGCTTATATAACAGCCAATGTTTAAGTGACCCTTTTAAATAATATTAAATGAGATTTCCAGGAAGATGGCAGGATGGTGAGCAGCAGAGAAATGGCCTCTCCGATATTTGGAATCCAGACATTGGACAGTACCAGCGTGAGGAAGAGAAGGAAGACTAAAGTGGGTCGATGCCAACCAACAAGGATTTGAAGAAAGAATTAAGTCCCACAGGGAGAGCAACACAGGCACCACAGTACAGAAGACAGAAGTGGCAAGCAACACTTTATCCTTGATTCCCAGCTCTCGGTGTGAGAGAGGGAACTCAAATCTGCAAAAGGAAGGTGAGTATTGGTGACCCCACAGGACACCACAGAGAAACACCAGTGGAATGGAGCTGTGGATGCCACGAACTGCAGTGGCTGATTGAGATGGCCTAAAAGTCATAAACAATTCTACGGGCCAGTGCCAAGGAACCAGGGGTTAGGCTAAATAGGCAGCAATTTATTTTCCCCAATAAATTGAAGAGATAGGACCTTGCAACAGAACTAAACGCCAAAACCAGCTACACTTGGAAGACATCTCTGAGAAGTAGCCTTTCCTAAGGGCTCTCAGTGTAAGCAATGAGATACCTACTCTAAACTAGCCACAAGCATCAACAGAGGCACTAAACAACAACAACAAAAAAAATGACAAGACATGGAAGCAAATGCAACCCCAGACTTTCAGCTTGCCAAAGGCAAAGCCAGGAGCAATCAGGTGTAACAATTTAGAAGCTGCACACCTCGACTCTCTGAAGTGATAACAGTGGAATCAATAAAGCGAATGAACAAGGCTCTAGAAAAAAACTGAATCTGAAATATATATTCCGATAACGTTAGAGATGATGACCATAACAAAGGGTGTGATTAATAAATCTAGTGCGAAAACACAGATTTTAAAAATAAAGGAGTTTACAAAAAGGATAGAAATCATGAATTCCCAACATAGAAAGAAATGGAACACATGCAACAGATTCAATTACATGTGCAGGTGATTAAAACTCTGTTGAAAGTATATGTGGAATGAACAATGTGAGGACAATGTCAGATCTAGAAGACAGGATTGTAATTGATCATGAAAAGAAATATTTCTTAGAAACAGTAAGAGACCATGAAGAAACCAACCCAAGAGCTGATGGATGATGCAAAGAAGAAAAACATAAGATTTATCAGAGTTACTAAAAAACAAGCAATAATTCAAATGACATGAAAAGTCTGTCCACAAAAGTCATGTCAGAAAACTCCCTATGCATGGGAAAAATTTTGATATACAGGCATAATAGAACCTAATTAGCCAAGATAAAATGAAAATCACCCCAAGGCAATAATAGGATCCCAGAAATTCAACACAAGAACGGGATATTAAAAGCTGTTAGAGAAAAGAAACATAACACCTATAAAAGAAATCCCATCTGAATTAGAGTGAATTTCTCAGTACAAATCTTCAAGTCAAGGAGCTTGGAGTGAAGTATTTCAAGCCCCAAAAGAAAACGATCTCCAGCCCAGACTGATGTACCCTGCAGAACTATCTTTCAAATTTGATGGAGAAGTAAGACGCTTCTATGGCAAAGAACATCTGATGAAATTCACAACCACCAATGAGCACTTCAAAATGCTCTGAAGAATATTCTAGAAAGAGATAATGGAGACTACAACTACTTGAACCTCAACAGAATGAATCCACCAGGCAAGGCAAGCAATTAAACATAGGGAGAAATAAATGTAACCAACAAGATTATAATATGCCAAGGTTAGGTCAGTACAAATTGGAGTGGGGGGACAACCCATTCGGGCCCCCCTTCTGTCCCTCTCTTGGACAGACCCTTTCTTTCCCCCAATAAACATATTCTGCTCATAAAAAATACATATTGGTCATAACCATCAATGTTAATGGTCTCAATTCACCAATCTAGAGAAACACACTGGCAGAACAGACCAAGAAGCAAGATCCAGCAATATTCTGCATACAAGAAAGACATCGAAACTAAAGAAGAAATTCATAGACTGAAAGTCATAAGAGGAAAAACAATACTCTTTGCAACAGGAACCCGGAAAAAACAGGAATAGCTATTCTATTTGCAACCAAAGTGAATTTCATGCCAAGACTGATCAAGGGAAATGGAGAAGGCTACTAGATCCTTGTTAAGGGAACAAGCCAAGGGGGAGAGAAAACACCCCTAAGTATATATGTGGGAAATACCAGGGCACCCATTTATATAAGACAAACCATGGAGATGAAAAATCAAAGAGGCACTAGTCCAGTTATAATGGGGGACCTCAATACTGCTGCACATAGATCAACTAGACAAAAAGTCAACAAAGAAATATCAAAGCTGAATCAGTTTTTCTTATGTATTTAGTACAGAGTCTACAGGGTCTCACTGCACAGATCGGACTCATAGTGATCCTCCTGTTTTCAGCTTCCCAAGCACTGGGATTATAGGCATGCGCCACCACACCCAGTCTCAATTGCCATCTCAGCATGCCCCGGGGGGCGGGGCTGGCATGGCATGCCAGGGATCAAACCCTGGTCACTGTATCTGCATAAGCAGGTGCTTTAATGCACTGAGCTGTATGGTCGGCTCCTGAATCAAAGTTTTGAACAAATAGGCTTAGTAGATATCTATAAAGTGTTTCCATCCTACAAAATTAGAATACATTCTTCTCAACTACACACAGGACATTCTCCAAAATAGAGCACATACTAGCTCATAAAACATGCTTAAGAAAATGCAAAGGAGCTGAAATTATCCCACACATATTATTGAACCATAGTTCAATGAAATTCAAAAACAGTAGCAAAAGAAAACACAAGAACTTCATAAACACATGGAAATCAAATAAGCATAAACAAATTCCTGAACAGCCAATGAGTCACAGAGGAAATTAAAGAAGAAATTAGACAGTCTCTATAATTAAATGATAATGCCTATGCAACATACCAGAGCCTATGGGATACAATGAACACATTCCTAGAAGGGGATTATTAGCAGTAAATTCTCACCTAAGAAAAATAGAATGATCTCAGATAAATAACCTAATATCGAACCTCAAACTTCTAGAAAAAGAATAGCAAGTTCAACCCGAAGCTCATATGAGGGAAGAAACTATAATGACCAGAGCAGAAATTAATACAATAGAAACTAAAAATGTACAAGGAATCAACGAATCAGAGAATTGGTTTTTTCAAAGATGAAATAAATTAACAAACTCTTAGCCAACCCTATCCAAAAAAGGAAACAAAAGACTCAAATCCATGCAATTATGAATAAAAACTGTAAAATCACAATGAATCATGCACAAATCCAGAATGTCATTAATTCCTACTGCAAGAACTTATATTCTAATAACATGGAAAACAGAAGAAATGAATAGATTCCATGTTACATATGCATCACCAAAGCTGAATCAACAATGTATGACTCTAAATGAGCTTAAATCAGTCAGTGAAATTGAGAACATAATTAAAAACCTACTGTCTTGGTTACTTTTCTCTCATTGCTGGGACAAAATGCTTGATGCCCAAAATTAAAAAAAGAAAGGTTTATTTAGCTCACAATTTGTGAAGATTTCAGTCCATACTCTGCTGGCTCCGAGGCAGAGTGGCACATGGCAGAGGGCAGCAGTTCATGGTGGTGGAAAACAGCAAAGAGCAAAAATGGAGGAGCAACCAACGTGTACCTCCCCCCCCCCCACCGCAATAGTGCATTCAGGGTAGATCTGACACTCATGCCCACAATTCCAGCATTGAGCCATGGGTCAATCATGAATTCTAGAAGCCACCCCATGGCTACATGAGGCTTTGGGGGGCAGCTAGACACAAGCCATGACACCAACAAGAAAATGCCAGGTTCTGATTCACTGATACCTTCTACAGGAAAGTTAGAGAGGATCTAATGCCTCTGTACCTCAAACTCTTTAATGAAATTGAAAAGGAAGCACGACTCCTAAACTCATTCCTGGAAGCAAGCGTGACCCTGATACAAAACCAAAGAAGGATCCAACAAAAAAGGAGAGCTACAAGTCCACTTCTGCAATGAACATAGATATAAAAATCCTCAGTAAGATACTGGCAAGCAAAATGTAGCAAATTGTCAAGAAGATCACACACCATAACCTAGTCTGATTCATCCTAGGGATGCAGGGAGGGGTCTGTGTACACCAATCAATAAATGTAACACACCGCATAAGCAGAGTACGGGACACAAGTCACATCATCAGCTCAACAAACTCAGAGAAAGTATTTGACAAAATCCAACGCCCACTCTTGATAAAAGCTCTACAGAGTATTAGAGAAGATGATCTTTATCTCGATCTGATAAAAGCCATCTATGACAAACCCATGACCAACATCACACTACATTTTCCAAAACTGAAAGCTTCCATTATAAAATCAGGAGTAAACCGAGGGTGTCCCCTGCCATTACTCTTACTCAGCAGGGTTGGAGAGACATTGGACAGAGCAATCAGATAAGAGAAAGAAATACAGTGGCTAAGGATAGGAAAGGAAGAAGTTAAATTATCAACAGGGCAGCCCCGTTCCTCAGAAGCCCATTCCCTGATCTTTGTCTTCTGTGTGGAGCACAGCCACGTCTAACGTAACTACCGCTGTGGCAGGACTTCCACCAGCTTGCTGGTTTGCTCTGTGTCTGGTGTAGTTCTTGCCTCCAGCTTCACCATTACCACCTTCTTCCATGCGCATGGGTATTTTCTAATGTGTTCTTTGAGCTCCTGCTCTTTCTTCCCTTGTAGAGTGCATTTCTTAGTGTTCACTTCAGTGATTACAATTTTTCAGCTTAACTGGGAACAATCTAGTTTGGGTATATTTTAATCTACAATTGAATTTAATTTCTGCTTTTATAAGAAAATGTCTGCACTCCTATTTTAATTCATCTGGAATTTTTTTTCTATTTTGTGAAGCAGGATTTGAACTTTCCTGCCAAATAAAAGGCCTGGTCCCCCAACCCCACTGGTTTATAAGTCTGCTGGGGACTCGAGTTTGTTCCTCTGATCTGTGTGTCTAGTTCCTTGCAGGCAGCTCAGTGCTAACAAGTATATTTGAACCACAGAGGATGGTTCAGGCTGAAAATACAAATACTTTACTTGAAGCGGGAACAATAGTGGTCTTATTGCCACGCACACGTCCAGGAGGGCTGGTCTGGAAGCTGCCTCCATGCTCACGGATGCAGGTTGTCCGTTCTTCCCAGCATTCCTCAAGGTATTGACTTGTACTGTCAGGATTGTTGACTCATGGTATCACGATAGCTGCCATGGCTCCAGACACTGCATCCTCCTGAAAATGCATCTTGGAGAGAGGCGCGTATTCTTTAGGACTGTAGTAGCTGTGAGTGACAGAATCCCAAAATACCGGTGGCTTAAATAAGAGAAAAATGCCATTTATTTTATGTGAAGTTTAACTTAGGCAGTGCAGAGCTGGTTTGTGACAATAACTGATGTTTTTCTGCCTTTCTGTTCTGCTACAGTTGAGCTTGAGGTCCTGGTCCAGGATGGTGGCAACTGCATGATGAACTGCAGGCTAGGGAAGGGGTATAGGAGAGGTCAGAGACACGTTGTGCTGCTCCGATGGAAGTTTCTAGAAGCTGCTGAATGACGTTCCTTGTTGTGTTTCACCCACCAGAACTTTGTATGTGGCCACAGGTACTTCGGGGGTGGGACTTACCATCTTTGTTCTGTGCGTCTAGTGAGTGCAGCTGGGACAGGGACCTCGCACAGTGCACAGCAGTGGTGCTGGAACGCTCCCAGGCCGGGGGAGGTGACTCTAGCGCCACTCTCACTTTTCCTCTGAGGAGAGGATCTCCAGGTACATCCCTCGGGCACAGCCATGCTGCATGCAGGTGCCCAGCTGAGATGGAGCTGGAAGGAGAATCTGCTCTTGCAGTCTCTGCCGTGGGCAGGTGCCTAATGGCTAGACAGGAGAGGAAGCAGCCAACAGCACTGGATGCCATTATTCCGACAGTAAATGTTAGCATCTGATGAAAAAAGCCACCCTGGTTTTTAAACATTGTGTGTCTTTCCTCTTATGACTGTCAGCAGAGTGCTTACAGCTGTGTGCTTCCACGCTGTGCTCCCTCCCTGTGTGGCAGGTCCAGCTCTGTTCCCGGATCCTGTGATGCTGAGCTATTTGGGCCCAGGGCTCCGGCAGGCTGGATAGGTGGCCAGCTCCGGGCAAGGTGGGTCGCTCCCTGGCCTGCGCACTCAAAAGCCTAACCTTGCAGGCAGCTTGAGCCCCTTAGGCCACGCAGCTCCCCCAGCGGGCTCCCTGGGGCCGGGGCTGGAAGCCAGGGCTCATTAAGGCCTGCGGCGACTGCTGCTAGCCAAGCCTCATCACCGGGCTCCTCAGGTGTCTGGCGAAGTCCTCAGGGGCCTTTCAGCTCATGGTCCTTGAGGAGCTCATTAGGAAATGTGTAACAAGGAAGAAGTTTCCAGACTGTTAGCTGCAGAGGTGATTTCGAGGTAGCACTCGGGGGAGCAGCTAGTTCAGGGATGAGAAAAACAAGCTCCCGTCCAGTGTACCAGGAGACTCACATGTGGCAGCGAGGGAACAGGAGGCCAGCAGTCAGGGCGGCCTCCCATGGAGACGGTGCTGGGTGAGTGCCCCAGACCCAGTTCAGCCGTAGCCGCGAAGCCTCTAGACGCTGAACACCGCAAAGCACTGCGCTACTCAACTCTTTGTTTGTGCTCCTGATTCAACACAATTAATTAATTAGAAAATTAATGTGGGGCCGGGGAGATAGCTCAGGGGCACAAGTGCCTGCCTGGCAAGTGCAAGGTCCTGAGTTTGATCCCTGGTTCTGCGAAAAAGAAGGAGGAGAAGGAGGAGGAGGAGGAGGAGGAAGAGGAGGAGGAGGAGGAGAAGGAGGAGGAGGAGGAGAAAATTAATGAAAATCCATAACAAAAGTTAAAACTTAGATGACATCAGTGTCTTATTTATTTATCTTTGATATAGGGCCTCACTACGCATCTTGGACTCATGGTGATCCTCCTAGCTCAGCCTCCCCAGCACTGGGATTACACGTGTGTGCCACCATGCTCAGCTCCGGTACCTCCACAGCATTGGGTCCCAGGGATTGAACTCAGAACCTTGCCCTTTCCAGGCAGGCGCTTATGCTGCTGAGCTACCTCCGCAGCCCACTGCCCTTTAATGGGGTGCTGTTCAAAGTAAAGCTTTTTGGTTTCACAGCTGAACAAGCACCTGGGTTTCTTCTCTTCTCAGCTCCAAATCTCACCAAATAGTACCAAAGACAGCGTGTGAAAAGTAAGAGATGCACAATAACTCAGAAAGCCCAGACAGAACGTCGCTGGCAAGTGAGCAGCTTGAATTCTTTGGAAGGAAAAGCTCTGTGGAGTAACCAGCACAGTGCAGCCCCCAGGGCTGAGTGGGCAGGAGGAGCTGTCCACGGGGGCACACGGCCAGCCATGGATGGAGCAAGGGCAGAGAGCAGCGCGGAGCACCCTCCCACGGCGAACTCAGGAGCTGTTCAGGACAGCGCAGACTGATCAGCCCACATTTTCCCATGGTGCACAGCGGAGTGCCTGCCTTCAGGTGGAAGGGGTCATTGGGGAGTGGAGCCAGAGAGGGGTGGCCACATGTGGGTCCCCCAGACTCCCAAAGGGAAGACTCTCACTTCCTGTTTCTCAAGTGAACAATGGGATAGTTGTACATTATGTAATGGAAAAAAAAAAAAAAAAAAAAAAAAAGATCCCAAACAAACAAACAAGACAAGGAACAAGGAAGTCTTAGTAAAAAATAAGAAGTTAAACATATTTGGAAACTTCATGACTTTTGAAGAAGAATGTCATTCAGTGTTGTTTGGAATGAAATCTAATTTCTTGAGGGGTTGATTTTTTGTTATTATCTAAAAATAATATAAAATAGTAAAAGTAAAAAGCTCCAAACATTAGAAATGATCCAGAAATTCACCAAAAATAGCAATAGGAATTCCACAGTGGTTGCTGCATTACTTAATGTTATCTTCAAATTAGTTGTTTATGATAGGTCAGGACTCAAAGTGTCCTGGGCACCCTGTCTTTCCCCCTTGGCCCCACACAGAGCCAAACCCCAAACCACAGAACAGGTTCACCTCACTTTGACCTGGGAAGCAACCATGGAAACTCTCCTGTGTTAGCATCGAAGGTCCCCTGCAGATCAGGCAGCCCTGCCAAGATGAGCTCTCCCTCAGCTGTGCCAGCCCATGATCACCCTCCCGAAAAGCTCCTATAAAGTCTCTGTTATGGTTGATGTCTAGTTGTTCCCCCAAAGCCTCATGCCATCATGGGGCGGGACTTATGGAGTTTGAGACTTGAGTCATGATCCACTGGAATTATGTGTTTTAGTACTGATGGGACCAGGAGTCTGAGTACTTCTGGGATTACTCGACTCTTGATCCACTGGGATTATGTGTGTTAGTACTGATGGGGTTATCGGTCTGAGTATGGCTGGGATTACTGCTGTGGCCTAAGGGGATAGGCTAAGGCAGAGAGCCTGAATGTAATATAAAGAGAGACAGAGAGACAGACTCAGGCTGCTGCTCTCTGGTGCCCTGGTTGGTCGGTTGCCTCTGTTGAGATTGTTGCTGTTCCACCACCATGAACTGGATGCTCTCTGCCCTGTTCCACTCAGCCTTGGGCCAGCCACATATGGACTGAACTGTGAGCTAAATAAACCTTTCCTTCCATCATTTTGAGTTGTCTTTACTCATTGTCCCAGCAACGAGTAAAAAGTAACTAAGACAGTCTCCTGTCCCCTCTTTGCTCAGTGCTGTCTTGATCCACTAGACATCCAGGCTGTTTGATGCCCCCCATTAAATCTCATGTTAGAATGCCTGGTCTGATCAATTATGTGAGTCCGCGCCTAACATTTGGTGCTGAAACCCGGGAGGCATGCTAAGGCTTCTGTTGGTCCCTCCCAACCAGGGCCGTGGCGCGGTTCTCACCAGCCCTTCTGAGAGGACCAGAGCCTCTGACCTCCCTTGCTGACCTAACCATCCACAATACCTAAAACTATGAGTATTCCCTCGTCACTCATTCAGCATATCTTAAAATTCAAACCTCTCTCATCATCCAACTTGTTGGGAAGCAAAGCAGAACAAAACAAAACAAGGCCACTTCTCCTCCCGGCTTGCTGCCTACAGGGGACTCCGTCTTTGAATTTACCAACGACAGATGTCTCCAAGGCTCCCTTCCCACCTTGAGCCCAGACAAGATAACGTTCTGTCCTTTCATGTTCTCTTTCCTTCTCTTCGTCTTGGAGATCAATGTTGTCCTGGACAGCTTGCTCTCCTCCGCCTCCAGCCCTCTCCCCGGCGACTCCTTCACCTCGCACCTGGGAGGGACAGCCTCTGGATTTCGTCAGGGCTCCTTCCAGGCTTTCTCCAACACCAGTGCCCTTTTCTGCTCTCTCATGTTCTATGTCACCTTAACTCTCCCCATGGGTGACTGTCTCTACTCTGGATGGCTCATCTCTGGGTTCTGCACCTCTGCACCTCCTGGCCAGCCCTGGCCACTTTATGAAGTCACGTCAACAAGCTGAGCCACTCCTTCCCTCCACCCAGTCTCCTCTCCGATCAAGGACACCTGCTCAGAGGGTTTTAGCTCTGCACTCCTTTTTGGGACTCTTGTGACAAGACAGTCATTCGTCCTCAGTCTCCTCTCACCCTGCCCCCCTACTCTGTCTTCTCGCTACTATGGGCAATTCTCCTTCGATACCGTCTCAAAACTGTTCTTCTGCTCTGGACTGTCTTAACTCTGTGCTTCGAGACCCCTCAGGCTTCTCCAACCTCAAAGTCAAGTGCCGAGTTTTTCTTTGCCAAACAACCTGGCCACAGTACAAGTTGGGCAATGAGGCTACCTACCCCCACCCCCCAGGAACTCTTGATCGTGCATCGCCATTAATTTAGGTAACTTTCGTCACTGCAATGGGAAATAGTCTGGGGTCCCTTAAGTCCTCCATTTTTTCTCTCTGCAATCATCCTGAGCTCTGCCTGCCCCTGCATCCCACCCCACAGAGCCACGGCCTCCAGAGCCACCAATTCTTTTGTGGCCGCTGCCGCAGGCCACCACCAGAGCCGCCACCATATGCTCCACAGAAGCTCCTCCCATGATCAATGCTACTTCGCCTCTGACCGCTCCACTCCTAGGGGCTAGAGATGCCTCACTCTCTCGCTGCCCACTCTCCCCCCACCTTTCTCGCATCTGTCCTGGCCAGCCCAGTCCTACATTCCTCACCGCTCCCAACTCCCAGCTTCCAGCCACTGTCTCTTTTCTCTCCAAGTTTTGATACAAAGACAACGAATAACACATTTCCCACCCCAACAGCACGTGCTCCTGCTCTGCCATCAAGCGGATGGCAGGGTAACAGCCCATCTATCCTGCCCTTCCCGGTTGAGCCTGCTGCTTACCCTCACTCCTGGTGCCCCTCAGCCACCTTGGCAGACAGTCTCCGGTTACAGCCACGACAAAGAGACCCTAAGTCACAGCTTCCTGCCCCTCCCTTTACACCCTTCTTGCCAGCCTGCAAGGCCAGGTCCTGGGAGTTGTCAGCGCTGCTCTCCTGGGCTGTGCCTGGTCCTCGTACTCTGTGCCGCTTGCTTGCTCCTACTCGAACTCGGTAACTACAAACCAGAGGCTTTTATGGTTCTCAAATTCTTCTTACAAGAGATCTCTGCTAACTGACCTACAAAAGTTCTGACTAGTCTCTCATTATTACAAACTTAAATAGGTTTTCATAATTCAACCTGGCCGGAAATGCATTTGAGCGCACTCGGATTTTGTAAAGGTGTTCATGAATGCTGTGCATATTTACATGTCGTTCTGTCAACAGCTGCTCTTCTTTTTATTTGAACTTTAAAATATAGGCTTAAAAGCATGCTTTTTCCTGAGTTACAATCTGGTCTAAATAATATCAAAAATTAATTTACAATTAAATAAAAACCATTAAAATGGGAAGAGATTGTTGGACAAGAGTCTTGATTGGTTGATGGAGGGTGGCCAACTTGTGTTCATCTGTGGAGAGCCCACAAGAACCTCCTTAAAAGAAAC